>QANU01011207.1:945036-1104466 GCA_003254905.1 Nissolia schottii
TGGGGGACTGGGTGGGTGGCAGTGAGGTTGGTGGGGTGGGGGTTAGGAATTTTTTTTTTTAAAATTTATTCCGGGTTGGGTCGGGTGGGCAGTGTGGGTGGGTAACGGGTCAAAATTTAAAATTTTGGGTCGTGCCACGTGGCACGCCACGTTAGCGTCGCGTCAGCGCCATTAACGGCCACGTCAGCGCCGTTACCCTCCATCCAACTCCAGGGACTAAAACCAAATTTTCAACTTTTATAGGGACTAAAACTTTTATACAGGGACCAAAACCAAACTTTTCCAAATTACACGGATGAAAAACTTAATTAACCCAAATGAATATTATTACTGAACATTTCTATGTGTATGTGCATGCATGTATTTATTATTCTTTTTCTATGTTCTTTAATCTTTGTTTCTCCGTTCTTTAATATTTGTTTTTATGTTTTGAGGCATATAAATAATATTTTTGTAATAAATAATACATAGTTTTCTTGCCCAGAGGAAAAATTATATAAGAATTTCTCTGTTCACTTATTAATATAGCATTAATTATCTGCTGCTTGAAGAATCTTATTCTCAAGTGTTGGACGACTTGACTCGGAAAGGTTCTACCCTAAAATTGACCTTCACCTATCAGAAATTTTTGTATGCTTTCGTGTAATTAAGACTCTACTTACTCCATTACAATTATGGCATTTTTAACTTCAAAGAATGACAGAACTTATCATTAATTTATGTACTTAAAATAAACTAATAAGTATTTTATTTTTTTAAAATTCAGGATATCTAGCAGTGACTCATCCCTCGCATTAAACTATGGTGATATGCTAATACGTTAACAAGTCACCTCACAGGGGACAACTTTGGAACACAGTACGCGTTTAGTATTGATTCCTTGGTCAAAAGTGGGCAAATACAACGTAGTTTCTGTTATGTGAACTTCTCATATATTCAAACATGACAAAGTGGAATTTTACCTGTCAATATCCATCTATCTTTTAGGTTACCATTTGTCATTCATTCACATGATATAAGCAAAAAAATAAAAAATAAAAAGAAATTCAATAAAACTGATAAGTAAAACATGCTCTAGATTGTAGTCTCTCCCAAGTTCAATTCTTTATTTAGCTGAACCTAACTCCAAAATCCAAACAGGCTTAGGGTCGGTACATAAGTTAAAAAAAAGCTTATTACAAAAAAAAGATTTTTAAAAAATAACTTATAAGTTATTTTATATTTAAAAATTTAATAAAAGAAATTTTTATTTTAAGTATTTAAAAAAAAATTGATAAGTCATATATTTTAACCTTTAAAAAAACACTAAAATTGACTTTTTAAGAAGTAATAAACAGTATAATCAAACATAACATAAATTAAAAATATAATTTCCGACTTCTAAAAACTTAAAAAAAAAAAAAAGTCAAAATTTGTGTCCCAAGACACTCTAACTAGAACTGAAGTTACTATAACCTATAGCCCTAGCCAATGCCAATTGCAAGCTTAAAATAATTATAGTAACAATGTAACAACAACAACAATCCTGCCTTATCCTGCTTGATAGAGTTGGCTATAAAGAATAAACTATTAAACTCTATTTTATAGCAGCAAAATTGCAAATTCAAAAAAAGATAAGGCAAGAGGACATCAATACTCACTGTCTTGTTTAACTAACACTGGTTTCGGCCTATAAGACTAGAGAATGATGCTATCACTAGAACACTAATTCCTTTTTGTGCTCAAGTTTTTGATCCACCATTGTACCAAAAAATATATAAAATAAAAGAATTCCCTGGCATCAAAGTTGTCAAATTACAATATTTTCATCAGGAAACTCACCAATAATCTCCACAAGAGCATAGACCATCCTTAAAATGGTGGAACCGATTGGTGTCCCTAACAATAATGTCGCGCCTAACTATCTTGGATATGAGCTTGGCAGCAATATGGCAATCTCCGCAGACACGAAGATTTTTAGTGATTCTGATTGGAGAATCTTGAGTATTCAATATTGCAAACACAATGGCTAACTTTTCACTATGAACAGCTAGATGGCATTCCTTATCCTCCTCCTCCACATCATGAAGAGCAGAATCGGTCTCAGGGACATATCCTAACTCTTTCATCTTCCCTACCAGCACACCTAGCTCTTCATACATCTCCTTTGACTGGGGGTGCGACGTGTCGCCCGCTAGAAAGGTGTGAACCTGATTGTTCAGCTCAACATTGCTTATTCCGGGTGTTTTCCGAATTCTTCTTCTCTTCATTAATGATCGAACGGCGGTTACTTCTTTCCATCTGCCAGCCTTTGCATAAATATTAGATAACAACACATAGTAACCTGATTGCTCAGGAGCCAACTGAATTAGGTTGTCAGCTGCTAAAACCCCAATGTCCATGTTGGAGTACACCCGGCAAGAACTAAGCAGAGCACCCCAAACTCTTTCATTAGGCTCCATTGGCATCTGTTTGACAAAATTATACGCCTCATCTACTCGTCCGGCACGCCCTAAAAGATCCACATAACAAGCAAAGTGTTCAATTCTTGGTGTTATGTTATATTTATCAGTCATCTGTTTAAAGTAAATCTTCCCTTCATCCAGTAATCCTGAATGGCTACAAGCTGAGAGAACTGCAACGAAGGCGATAGCATCTGGGTTTAGACCTGAATTTTGCATTTCCGTGAAAAGTTCCACAGCTTTACAACCTTGCCCAATCATACCATAGGCAGATATCAATGAAGTCCATGACGCAACATCACGAGTCTTCATCCTATCAAACACTTTCCTTGCCTCATCTAAACATCCGCACCTAGCATACATGTCTATTAATGCATTCTCCAATAGCAAATTTGGACATAGTTTCTTCCACTCAACATATTCATGAATCCTCCTTCCTAACAATAAAGCCGAAAGATCTCCACAAGCCGGAAGAACACTAGCACAAGTGATTGCATCAGGTTCCACCCCACCCTTCTCCATTTGTAAAAACAAATCTACAGCTTCGCCAGGCATTGAGTTTTTCATATACACAGTTATCATCACATTCCATGAGACCAAACTCTTCTTCTCCAAATTCAAAAACATATCCCTAACATACAAAACATTATCAGATGATGTGTTATTTACAGCTGGCATGAGACTAGCCATTGTACCAGCATCCGGTTTTTGTCTCAAAGCCTCCATTTCCCGACAAATATCCAATGCATCATCAAACCGCAGATTCTGTGCATACCCTGCGACCATTGAGTTCCAGGATACAACATCCCTGCTTGGCATTTCATCAAGAACATGCCGTGCCTCCAGCAAACAACCGCATTTTCCATACATCGCAACGAGGCCATTCCCGACAAACACATTCCAATCAAGCCGAACTTTCAACAAAGCACCATGAAGCTGCAACCCAAACCTCAAGTTGTCAGAGCAAGAGCAAGCCTTCAGAACACAAGGGTAGGTATAATTATCAGGCCTAAACCCACCATAAACCATGGCCCTAAAAACAAACAATGCATCATTATGCCAATGGTTATTCACATAGCTTCTGATCATGACATTGTAGAACACAACATTCCTCTCAGGAATTTCATCAAACACCTTGCGTGCCAACCCGGGTTCACCACACGCAGCATATGCTCTCATGAGCTTGATTCCAAGAGATGGGTTCTCGTGAAAATTGAGGTAATAGAACTTGGAGTGGACAATTTTCAAGGTTTTGATATTTGGACATTGGTCCAATGCTTTGCCGAGAAGTTCCTCAGCCAAAACCGGGTTTTGTGCGGACGCCAATGATTTTCGGATTGAAGAAACCAAAGCTTGAAACTTGGGAATATGGTGTGACGGAGAATGAAGAGGTTTCATGAATTTGAGGGCGTTACTTTGGTTAAATTTGATGGCATGGCATTGTTCAAAATTGCAAGCAAAACTTTGGTAGTAGAACACCCAGTCCTAGGTCCCAAAACAAAAAGGTCAAAGATAAAAGGGTAAAAGAATTCGAGGTTTGATTCCTGGTTCGGACTGTTGTGTTGTTGAAATCGAATGATGTGAGATATGCTACAAAGTAGAGACCTTCAAATTATAGGTTGAGTAACACCGAGGGGAGCGTCGAAGCGCTCTCTTATGAGATGCATACTTACAAGAACACAAGTTAGAAGAGTATCTGCTGGTTGATTTACTTGTGAATTAGATTGGCGTGTGCAATAGTGTTTTCTTTTTCTTTATATTGTTAAGAGTAGAGTTGTGTTAACATATCAAAATATGTAGACACAGTGTCACCTTTCTCACACACATCATGTGATCATTTATGTTATATGGTGGATCACTGATACGCGTGGATCACTGACTTATGTTAATTTGAGATTTTCTTTGAGCCCAGCGCTACTCAACAAATGAATGTTCATGATCAGCATGTAGCAAAATGCAGTAAGAGCCCAATTCTTTCTCTAATGATTATTCATTCATAATCTAAATACATTCAACTGAAAAAATGAATCACTTTCTCTGTTACAAAACAATAATCGGTAAATCAACTAGTCATTTTAGTATACCAATGACTTGAACACTGGTGAAACAAACTACAAGTAAAAAAATTAACTCTAAATGTTCACATCCGCGATTTGTGGTTGAACCCTTCTCTGCATGTTTGCATATACAATTTCCTGTGAAAGTAAAGAATGAATTTATTCACATCAAAGTTAATCATGAAACAAATAATTTAGAAACAGAGCTACATGCATCTTGTGTATCTCTTATGGATTGCGATGATGAACGCTTTTTCCCTGTCATCGGCGTCTCGCATACTGCATAATAGCTTGCCCTTTGTTGATGTTCCTTCAGCATTCTGTTGAGGACTGAGTTGTTTTTCATACCCTTCAATCTTGGGGCCCAAACTCTATGCAAATCAGGCTTCCAACTTGTGAAAGACAAAAGCCTTCGCTCTTGCTCTCTCCTCTCCTTAGCTTCGATTAGTCTTTGTTCGCAATCCTCTTGTTCAGCCCTATGGAGGAGTCTTCTACCATTTTTCTCCAACAGCTGAGAGGGCTTATTTTCTGCTGACACAGGTTCATTGCTGACATCATTTTCGCCCACCTCACACCAGTCTACTTTTTCAGTCCAGGATTTGTTACAATCCTCACTGTTGAGTAAATCATATGGTGGTTCATCCTTCAGCAGAATGTCCAAATCAAATATGTTGCAGATTTCATGCACCACATCTCCAAGGTTGTTGGAATACCTGAAATTTAAAGAACTTCAATGAAATAGTCTTCACAAATAAGAAATAATGGAAGCAAATGATCATAAAATGAGTAATTACTCACACTCAAAAAGAAGCAAGAAATTCCTTAATTCTAATTTGTACCAAAGCAGTGTTATCAATAGCAGAATAACGGAAATAGCAGGTAGCCAAAAATCCACTATGAATACCCTTATAGCGCTGCTATAAGCCTATAACCACTATAGCGCCAGCCGTCACTATAACCTGTACTAATAACAAAGCAGTGTGCTCCACTTCTGCTATGCTATAGTGTTATAGCGCTGCTATAGCCGCTTTTTAATAATACTGTACCAAAGAATGTAACTACTTCTCAAAAGAAATAACATTTAAACATATACACCCTACAGCAGCTACAACTGGTGCATAAGCAATTTACCAGCTTTTTATGACCTTTGCCATATAATTTTCAAGGTTCCAATCACCACCCCAGTCATTATGGATCTGAATGTCCTGCAAAAGCTGACACAGTTCTTTGATGAACTTCCTTTTGCTAGACTCTTCAACACCATTTCCTACCTCTGACTTCAAAATATCCATCCGAAACAAAACCTGCAGCTCAAATCTTATTTATGCTCATTAAGGGAAAAATATGAAACACTATAAACTAAATTTTGCAGCTGATTAGAATTTAGAACAATAGAACATCACAGGCAGTGTAAAAGGATACTCTCTAACTACATGTTCTGTAGTGAGTTTAGTAGCCCCTGCATCAGATGATTCACATAATGGTTTTCTGCTTTTATGCTTTGCAGCTAACTCCTTAGGCTTCCTTAATAGAAGTTGTATCAGTTCTGACGCAACCTTCCTATTGCTACAGGAAGCTTCTTGGCAATTTAAAGGAGAATGAGTCTAAGGAATGGGGTCCTTGTCAACCTTCTGAGATAGCCAATATATCGATGAACTCAAGAGTCGCTCTGCGAAAGCCGCCAGGTCTATGACTTCAGATTCAATTCCCTGCTGGATCCTTTTGGAAAGATTACTGAAAAATGCTTCAGATGTTTCTGACCTACAATCAATTACAGCATCATCCTGTATTCTAGGAGCCTCAACCTTATTCTCTTCTGGAATTGTCCGATTCGGCTTGGACTTTTCAGACAAAATTGGATCACTAAAGCCATTTTTCTTCATCTGTTTCATCCACCATTTCAAAAACTTCAACACTTTGGACTTGTTGCAATCCATGGCATAATAAACCTCATGCAGGTCTGTCTAAAATTGATCATACACAAAATCACAGAAGGCGCTCCATGCAAGGTTTCTAAGATTATTCAAATCCATCCTTTTCTTTCTCTGTTGAACCTCAATCACTGTACCATTCATCTTAGCTTGAGAATCCAATAAGTTCTTGTGCTTCTTAGATTTGTGAACAGGTTTGCAAACATCAGCATCCGTTGTCCTAATGTGGATGATTGCTCCATCAAATTTGCAAGCCACGTCTGGATTACTTAATGCAGAGAAGAGAGCAGAATGAACTGTGAAAGGCCTGAGAATACCAACACATGAACCACCATTGTCATTGGTAACATACACCAATGCCCAGCAACTTTCTTTATAAAGAAAACATAAAGAGTATTTGCCAAATAGGCACGTGTTTTCTCTGCCACGCATAACCAAATTCGGCTGCTAGAATTCCAAGAACCCTATCTGCAAAGAATTCATTTGAACTTCTATTTTCCCGTTTACTAGAACCTTCAACCACAAGAATGGAATCAGATAAGTAATCCCTCAAATCCACAAAAGCATCACATCTCTTCATAACCTTAATTTGGAATTTCGCGATTCCATGCTCGAATTGTTTCCAAAATCTGTCCTTTCCACAACCTCCAGTTCTCGAATTCCCAAGCTCCGAATTAGACCAACCATTGCCATGAAATGATCACCCAAAATTTTCATATCAATCAACTCAAGATCAACAAAATTGCATTCTATGGGTTTCCTATTTACATCCAAAATCCGAAGACTCAACTCCACTTGAATCTTCTTAGAACAACCACTTACTCCAATAGAACCCCATGAAACTCCTATCTTTGGATAAATCAAACCAAAAGGAACAAGAGCAGAGCCAAGAACAATTGAGCTCACAGAGCATAACCCCCAACCCAACCTCTTAATCCCACTCTCAAACAACCCATAAAACTTCCTAAACTCATCACTACTCTCACAAATACTCTTATTGCACCCATTTCCACACCCAACACCAACCCAACCATGGTTGTTAAACTCTCGAGTTAACTCGTAAACTCTTACGAGTTTACGATTTTACTACACAAAACGAGTTAACACTTATGTAAACTCTTTTTTGTTAAACTCGTACGAGTTTAAGTAAACTCGCGATTCTACGAGCGAGTTTACGAGTTAAAATTTACCTACGAGTTTACGAGTTTATCTCAAAATGTACAAATTTTATAACTTTGTTAGATACTTACCTAACTTTATTTATATTAGATAATGTATATTGAGTTTATTTAGCTAATTTCATATATTTATCATAATTGAGCTATGTTTTATTGAATTATAAAATAATACAGATACTGAATAAAGTATGACATAACCACTACGTGTCATGCATTAAGGTGTATTTTATGATATTTCTTTCATTAATTTAATTTAAAGTTAATATTATTCAATTTCAATTATAAATACAATATTTAATCAAGTTTAGTTACGAATTATATTGCTTATAATATATTTTTTTACGTATGTAAACTCATACGAGTTTACGAGTCAAGTTTACGATCCGAGTTTGCCGAGACTCCACGAGTTTACTTAAACTCTCGAGTTTGACAACCTTGAACCCAACAGCAATGAATATCCCTAACACAAAAAGCATCCCTCAAACTACCAAAACCCCCCACAAAACCTCTCACAAAAAGCACCCAAATTTCTCAATGACTCATCATCATCACCACCAACCCCCAAATCGAAAAACTCACACAGACCCTTAAAATCCCCACACAATGGGGAAAACAGAACAACCAAGCTGCTCCTAACACTCCCAATAAACCCCGGATCACTGAATGCCGCTGCCGAATCCCAGGCATAGCCTAGCACGAGCTGCCGCAACGAGGCAGCGACGTGAGCAGCCCGGGACGGCGGCGGAGACGGGCCCAACGGATCGTAAAAACTGGGGATGGAATTGAGGGTTTGGGAGAGGGAACAGAGGGTGGTGGTGGGGTGGTGGAAATTGAGGGAAAGGTGGGAACTTTGGGTGAAAGTTTGAAGCTTTGAGGATGAAATGAGAGGGGAAAATGAAGAGAAGAAGAGCTTGAAGGTTGAGAGAGAAGAGGAAGCGAGTGGGGGGTTTTGGCGGAGGAGAGAATGTGGGTCGTGTAATGGGTTGGGTTGGGAAGGGGGAGGAGTGGGTTAAGGTCTATGGGGAGAACTACCCGGTGGGTTTGGGCGTAATCGGTGAATGGGTCAATTGGGGGTTCCGCCATTGAAGAGAAGAACACAGAGCAGAGAGAGAGAGGTTGAATTTTTGTAGGGAAGAGAAGGAGAATGAGCTTTGGCGGGAAAAGTTTAAACTATGATTATTATTAGTTATAGTGTTTTTTTTAGGAATCAAGAAAAATTTTTTCTACTGAAAAGATTAAAATTTAAAAGAAAAATATAATGTTGATTATAGCAGTTTACTATAATGATATTATTTATTTGAATCATTTGTAACCTACCTCGAGGTTATTATTAAATTGGCATTTTTTTTAGTTTAAAGTATTCGTCTCTAAGAGTAATGTCTAATCTCCTCACATTGTATACCTTTCGAAGAGACTTTAATGCTAACTACAAATTTTTTTATCAAATTCCTAACTAAATGCTTAAGAAATTCAGTTAAGTGTTAATTGTATTAAGCCTTGTGATTTATTAAATTGACTAAAAATTTATGATTATTATTTATTATATACTTTTGTAGTGGAATCTAACTAGATTTGAATCATATATACATAAAAAAAAGGGCGTTAAAAACCTTTTATCTCAATAATGTACCGACTTGGCTTAAATTGAATCAAAGTTCCATGAACTTTGGATATTGACATTAAGCACTTCTATAAACATAACATATGATCAATCAAATTGTTTGTAAGAGCGATTTTGTCAATATGATCAATCAAAGGATATCATATATATGCATAACAAGACATTCGTACATGCTCTCAAATTAGGAAAAAATTTACACCCCGAATCATTTAAACTCTACACTTCAGCAATGGTGTAAAAAAATATAGTTAAAACAAAACAAAATAATGACGGATGAAACTAAAATGTTAAGCACAGAATATAACGGTGAAGGCTAAGGTGGTCCTCGTCAAGTTTTGAGCTACGAATGTAGGCCATCGGAATAAATAAATAAAAAATATATTTTTATGTTTCAAAATAGTCTTTGTTTTTTTTTAAAAAAAAAAAATTCAACTAACATCCTTCCTTCCTTTCACAATCCTCAATTAGTTACATTTTGAAGCATCTTTCTTAATAAGATTATCATAAACAACAATTTTTTAAAATTTGGTGGTTGATGCATAATTTGATTATATGTAAATTAAAGGCAAGAAAGATAGAACTTACAACTATATTTTCAATCGAGAGATTCCATGTTCCACAAAGTGATATTTAATAAATTGATAATATATATTTTAAAAAAAAATTAAGAATTTCTATTTTGTTAATAATTTTCATGATAATATAGTCTTCTCTCCTCTTTTAAAACGCAACAATATCCATCAGATCCCTTTTCACCTTTGACTTATGGCTTTTATTATTGTTGTTCTCCGCAGGAAAGAAGTCTTTTGTAAAACAGAGACACAATTGATTTATTGTCTCTGCTTGCCGATGGAGGTTTTGGGCCCAACGGAGGGGGAAAGGCGGAAGTGAGGGAGGGGAGGTTTCGCCGTGCGTGCCATGGAAGAGGAGGATGTGCCTCTTGGTTGCTTCACCTGATGACCATTGAGAATAGGACTAAATTGTAATAATAAAGTATAATATAAATTTGTAACAATGCCTTGCACCACCTGGGGGTCCAAAACTTAGCAAGGAGCACCTTAGCTTTCACCGAATATAACACAAACTTTTCATTGATACACGAGCACCTAAGAATTTTTTAAATTTTCTCATGTCGGTTTCTTCCACCCAAGAATTGGCTCAGAATTCAAATCCCAAAGCTTTGGGTTGCTTCCAAAATAGAACAAGAAGGTTCATCTTATTCCATAGCAACATCAATGTTCTAAGCAAACATGCTGTCACTATCAGTTGATAATAACAAAATTATAATTCTAACCTAAAACAAATACGTTCATCTTTCATTTCATCGCTACTGACATAAGTTGGCAATGAATCTAACATGGTTTTAAAATCAACGATCACATCACTTTTGACCGAGCTTGTGACTTTGACATCCTTCAAGTCATGCCACCAACAATTTGTATGACCAGACCTGCAATAGCAGTCGCCCTGTTTTCTACAGATTAGCGTCTCGTAGAAAATCTGTTGTTTTTGACCAATAACAGAGTTAGAAGCACCACATGACATTGATAAGAAAAGCATAAATGCAATGTGTCTTACATAAAATGAAAACTTAGACGTGTTTGATTATTGATACAAGGACGCGAGTACACAAAATTCTGTTTAAGTATGAAAACATGTACAAAAACTTATCTTAACACAGAAAATTAGTATATTTTCTATACTTCTGTTTTGTTGGGACATGGGGACAAGGACAAAGAATTTTAATGAAATTATGAATGAGTGAGAAGGAGATCCAAAGGGTATTTTATGCCATTTGTAATGTTTTTATTTCTTATTACCACAAACCCAAATATTATACAAATACAATAAATTGTGCCTTGCATATCACCGAACAAAATACAAGATGGACTTTTAATCCTATATTTTATATCTCTGTATTTTATGTTACAGCAACCACACAATCTTACCATACAAAACTTGCCGTTGAAAGAACTGTTGTAAAAGGAAGAATCAAACAGAAAATTTGGAAACAATGACATACCTCAATGAATGCCTTAGCGCTACACGGTTTGGAGCACAAGCAGAATGAAATAGTTTCTGGGCAGCAACTTGCAAGCAACCGATTCACAAGAGGCAAATAAAAAGCTTTATTTTTGAAAAAAACATGCAACTTCAAGTGTTTGATGCTTGGTGGAGGGGATGAAACTAGCAATACATCCAGGTTTGGATCATCCTACATAATAAAGGATACATAGAAACAAATAAAGACAAAAAAGACAGATACGCAAGCAGAATGAACCAATCAAGTAAAGAGTTAATACTTACTGCATGTGGTAGTTGACCGATCAAGAGGTGCACCGATGTCAAAACCATTTGAGGTTTAAAGCTTTCGATAACTTCCCTCACATTATAGCCACCAGGGTAATCCGTGGAGATCTTAACATTGACTTCCAGTTGAATTGAACTTCTCAAAAAGGATATATCAGGTTTGTTGGCATTGTTATCGAAATCCATATATAAACGACACATTAATAAATTTGGAGCATCAATTTTGACCTCCTTCAAGTCAAAGCAATCGCGTAAGTTCAAGACCTTGAGCTGAGTACTTGAAATTTTAATCCTCTCAGACATGAAGCAACGGTTCAATTTCAAACTCTCAAGTAAAGGAAATTTGGAAAACAGCTCAAGAAACCACTGGTCTGCGATAACACCACTCAAAAACTCTAGCTTTAACCATCTCAAATTTCTGCAACTATCAAAATTCAGCTTGCCGGGCATCTCAAAGTCAGCACGATAAAATAATTTCTCAAGATTTGGAGCATCAATAGAAACCTCATCTACTCGTACAATGTCAACTTCATTAAGCTTGTGTAGACCATGCATGTGTAACGATTTCAATTGAGTTCTAGGTTTGTGTGCCCAACAATGCCTCAAGGTTATAGATTCAATCAGAGGACAATGAGAAAGCAGATGCTCAATGGCCCCTTCGTCTTCCAAATAGACTCCGTCTAAGGATAATACTCGCAATGAGAAAAACCTTATTGAACGATTCAGGAATGCTTTGTCAACTCTAATTCCCCCATCCAACCCTAACTTGATGAGTGTTTTGGCCTCAAGGACACACAGTTGCAACGCATAGCATTGATCCTGACCGCCCCCATCGTCATCATAGACAACAGGCAGGCCAAGGTCAATGACCTCAACACCACTTTCGCTAACCAACTTCATCCAACTATCCATATCCTTGGACATATACTGAAGGTCAAAACAGTCCACATTGAGCTTAAGCTCTTTGATTGCCAAGCCTTGGTCACAGAACCTTGCTAATGTTTTGTTCATATAATCAAGGAATATCTTTCTTTTACCCTCAAGATCTTCGTCCGACAGACCTTTGTCCGGTTGGCGAAGCTTTCCAATGATTTGTGTATCGCAAATAGACAATACGGGAAACGTAGACCATATTTCTCTCCAAGCCTTAGACAAAACACTAGTCCTAACAGTGTCTTTCTGTGGCAGCCTTGAGAGAATGTCATGAAGTATGATTGTTGGCAGACCAGATATTTGATCCATTCTCTCAACTATAACCCCTGTCCCCCTGGAAGGAAGTAGAATATCATAAGCAAATGTCTCATAGAGACTAAATTAAATTATGACCTTCAAAGAGATCATGAACTAGATTCTATCAGTGATTTTAAACTTCCCCTTTACATAGCTAACTCTTTTGAATCAACTACAGCATCCCTTCAAATTGGGGGTTTATATTTTTTAGGGACGAATTTTTCATACAAAATTTCACAATAGAGCTCATGAATTTTCAACATGACACAAGGTATCAAAATTTGTATATAGTTTAACCTATACCTAACTCACTATCTATCATGAAATAGATTAGCACGGAATGTACTACATTATGCTACTCAAAGTGGTAACCTATATAAAATACGATGGTGGTTTTTGGCAAGTAAACAAATTTCTTTTTCTGTCAATTAATTTTGGAAGTTGAATTATGGTATATGAAACAAAAATATGAAAGTTGAGAGAGAGAGAGAGAGGGAGGAAATTGCCTGAGAGATAGATAGATAGAGCTTGAAATCGTGGTTGCAGAGCGAGGAGATGATGATTGATGGTTGGTGCTTGCTTTTTGGAGTGAGCTACAGTTTGCTCAGTTTAGGGTTTATTATTTATTATTTATAGAAGACAAATTAGAGGGGTGTTGGGAAGAAACTAGGATAAGATAATTTGATTCAATGCAGGCTTTTTAATTTTATATATCGGATGAAATTTGTTAGATTTTGAAAGATAAGATGAAAATTAAACTAAATCATATCAAATATTTAAATATATTAAATTAACTAAAAAAATAAGGATTTAGTGCTAAAGTAGTCTTGAAAAAATAATTCAAAGCTCTAAGCAATCCATGACAAAAATAAAGTGTCAACTTAATTCCTATAATTAACAATATAGTTGCTGAAATTTTAAAATGTTGTCCTCTTTCATCTATGTAATTTCAAAAAAATTGTAAATAGAAAAAACATTTTGAAATTTGAGGAAATAAGTTGGCACTACCACTTAGGACACCAATACATTTTTTTGAGACTAAGTTGCCATTTAACTCAAAAATAAATAATAAATGGGCAAAGGATATAGTCTCATTTCACCATAGAGAGATTTTCATTCTTAAGATTTATCAAAACCTCACTCTATTACAAGACACTTTCTTCGTCCTTCCATTAGAAGGCATTCATTCCAACATGAAAGTTAGATTAACATCTCAATGAATTGATTATTTCCAACAAGGTAATTAAGCCATAATTATAAATATTTGGAAGATATAGAAAGCAAAAAGTGGCTATGGTCCTCCAAGGACAGCATTCTCGATGTCTTCTCTGCTCAAAGCATAACTAAACCTCCTCTCCACATCTTTTTCCAGATTCCCAGGTCCACTCTTCAAATACCTGCACCAAATTAAACCCTTCAATGTCTATAAAAACAGACTTTTCCATTATTAACCATTAACATAGGAGCAAGGGAAATTACATCATGCGCCTGTACGATGAGATTACTCAAAAAATTGTTACCTAGTATTTCACATTCAACTTGTCAACTGCCACCAATAAAAGTACTAAAGGCTCGTATAAAAATTAGAGTTATGCTAACAAGTGTTTTAAGACACTTGCTAAAGAAGCAATAAAATGAAATATTGTACTGAAAAGTCAAATTTCAAAGTCTTTAGTACATTAAAAACATGAAAAAACTTAGAACATTTCACTTTTATCTTCTTAGCAAGTGTCCTAAGAGCGCTTGTTAACTTTTCTCTAAAACTTTTAACCTTTCATTAAGAGCTATCAACTTGATTTCTGATACCTTGAGGGCCAACTTGAATACTTGATGCACCATGTATATGTCTAAGGATCGATGCAAGTATTTACTCTATTCTAGTTTATCTTACACATGTCAATGCAGAGGAATAACAACAACAGTAGCAACAATGTGAGAATTAATTGTGACCAAGAATTAGCATCCTTAGCTTCTAGCAGTTTGGACAGAAACTTCAATAGTTGTAACAAACATCAAAAATTGTATTTTTGCTTGAAAAACACGATGGAACGTAAATCCTTCACAAAAATTTCCAACTGCAGTGTCAAGCCTCCACAACCCAATTAGTAATTGCAAACCACACAAAAGTGGATAGAACCTTTGTGTACTCGCACACTTACTCAAACACACACAGGCATAAACTCAAACAGCTGAAGTGCAAGAACCAGAACACAACACAAAAATCAAATAAACAAACTTTATAAGAACAAGAGGAAAGAAATCCAACCTTATATTGAGATCAGTGACATCTAGATAGAGGTGAGCATGCCAATCAGGCTTCTGCACAATCCACACAGCCCTTTCATCCTTGCTCTGACAGAACCCCAAGCTCTTCAGCCATGCCTCAATGCAAGGCAAGCTGTGTGAGTACAGTGGCTTGTTCTTTTCTGGAAGCTTCTTGAGCCACTCATCTTCTTCTTGTGGTGAGAGCTCTTCTGCTTCAGGGGATTTGCAGAAAACGAGTGCGGTGGTGGGTTTTCTGGATGAGATGGAAAGTGGGTTGGGACAGGGAAGGTGTTTGGGGAAAAGGGTAGGGTTAAAGATTGGAAATTGGGTTGAGCTAGAAGCAGGGGATGCAGAGATTATTGGAGATGGAAGGAGTGATGAGACATTGGAGTTTGTGAATGTTGAGGATGAAATTGTTGACATGTCTTGTTCCCTTTTTCTTCTTTTGAGTGATTGCGTGATGAATTTGGATGGTAAATGGGAAAAAAAACAGTGACAAGAAGAAAAAGAAAGAAAAAAGGTTGAATTTTTGAAGAGGGAGAGAAGACTGAAATGGAATGAACTGCTGCAAGTTTGAACAGAGTACCAAGATAGTTATCCTGTTTTTCTAAATAGGAAATTTGTTTTCAGATGCACGTGCAGGGCACGTGACACATTTGAGAGAATTTTTCCTTCATTCTATTTCTCAAGGAAAGACAGACATTACCGATCATGAAATGATGAATAATAGAATGAGGACTTCTTTTAATTTTATTGAAATCATTTTCAGATTCTTGATGATTACATCTTAACATTAAAGCGGATCATTAACAACTGAACCCTTTTTTTGAGGGAGAAAGGATAACAAACTTGTTAATTAGGATTTAGATCCTTAATTGTAATGGTAAATCTATTTAACAAATTTTTTTGTATAAAGTCTTTCACCCTGATATTTCGTTGATCTTTTAGTTCATCAACTATGTTTAATAAAAAAGTGAAAAGATCTGTTTAAATGATAATCTTTTTTAAAATAAATTGTTCTATTTTTAAGTTTCAAATTTAATATTATTGATTAAAAGGTTGAAATTCTCAACAATCTCAATAAAGTGCTACATTAATCACATCATCACATGGACATCATAACATCTCACGATTATAAGCCAAACTTAATTGGCATTTGGCAAGGACTTGAGCCCTCTTAAGAAATATTTCAATAGAGTTGAAGTATCGTCCTAATAGGAATAGAGGTAGGCTTTCATTTCATGCAAAAAAGGATACACTTCAATCCACCACTAGGGCCTTTTATTTTCATTCTCTTCATTCAGTTCCCACCCCTCTCAGGCCCTCACAATTTTTGCTAGCAAAAACATATTTTACATCCAACCTTTGCATCACACACTTTTCTTGGCTTCTTGCTCATTCAATTTGTTTGCATGCATCAATGTGATTCTGCAGATTGAAGATGAGACCAGTATTCCTTCACAAGCTGCCCAAAGAGTGATCCTTCCCTCTTCATCAAGTTCATTGGTTCATCATACTCCACCAATTTCCCTGTAAAATTGCAATCAGTGATTTCCATTTCTTGAGATAAAAAACTAGTAAATTATCAAACATTCTTTTAAGAAATGATTTTTGTACTCATTTGTCTGTCTGACTCACTATTTAGGAAAGAGTTATTGAACAAGAGCATATGACACATTACATAGAGGTGGATCCTACAATTTCTTGTTAATGTATGTTGGATAGTGAGTCTAAAACGGTGAGTACAAATAACACAACTTTTTCTTTTTTTACATAAGTTGTGTGAAATTCAAACACCCTTTATTTACATTTTTGTGACACATTCAAGTGCCATCACTAACTAGGTGAATAAAATCAGATCCTATGCTCAACAACGACCCTATCATATTGAATAACATATGAACTAACATACTTACAGACTATAGACTTACCTTCATCATTAGCAAATTGGAATATAGTTTTTGCACTAGTCTGAAAAGTTTGGGGTTCAATTCAATGTGATAAACTATAGGCAACATGTAAAACTTACCATCACTAATGGAAAGAACCATAGTGCAATCCATCACAGTAGGTATCCTGTGTGCCACTGTGATCACTGTACAATCTGCAAACTCAGTCCTAATGGTTCTCTGCAGAATCATATCCGTTGCATTGTCAATTGATGCAGTTGCCTCATCCAGCACCAATATTCTACTTCGCCTCAAAAGTGCGCGCCCCAAACAGAATAACTGCCTTTGTCCCATGCTCCAATTTGAACCTTCTTCAACAACTGTGTAACATTTTGTTACTAGTCATTAGTATTAACTAAGGAAGAAGTTCCTGCAGCTTCGTAACATTTACAAAACTTAAAAGGGTCTGTTTGGTTTCTGCTTGCATTTCCTGTTTATCAAGATGTTGTGAAGGAAACAGTGAAAACAAAATACAAAGTGTTACTGTTTTCGTTGTTTACTTCACAGAATTGGGAAAAACAGGAAATTGATTGAAAACATGAAATGAAAATTCGAAAACATAAACCAAACAAACTCTGAAAGTGTACCTGAGGAGTTTAAGCCCTCTTCTTTTTCCTGCACGGCCTCTCGCAACTGACACTTCCCAAGAACCTTTACATGAAGTAAAAAATATAGTACAAAATTTTATATGAATATAACAAGGATAAAATAGAATGTTAGCAGTTATTACCTCCCATATTTCTTTATCAGAGTGTAGAGACAACGGGTCCAAGTTATATCTCACTGTTCCATTGAAAAGAGTAGGATCCTGAGGTATAATACCCAAATGTGACCTCAAATCATGAAGGCCAATGGATGAAATGTCTATGCCATCAACCACAATTCTTCCTCCAGCCGGCTCCACAAGGCGAAACAAAGCGCCGATAAGAGTGGATTTCCCACTGCCTGTCCTTCCAACTATACCAATCTTGTTCCCTCCTTCAAATGTGCATGTGATTCCATGCAGTACAAGCGGTCCATTAGGCCTATATCGAATCTGTTACGAATCAATCAAATTATGCAGTTCATTAGAACTCCTAGTTTTTTTGAACACCATGCTTCGAAATTTGAAAGTAAGTTCTGATTATTACCTTTAAGTCACTGATTTCTACTTTGCCTGCAACCGGCCAATTAGCCGGAGGGCGATTTTCTTCTATGACTTCTGGAGCCTCACTTGGTACATGCATATATTGGTCTAGCCTCTCCACAGATATGACATAGTTTGCTAGAATGCATTGACTTTGAATTGAAAATACTAGCGAAGCGTTTAGCGAAAGTCCATAAGAGAGAGCCATGCCAATAAATCCTGGAAACAAATGAACATTGAAATCAATAAACTTGCATAAGGGAATCTTTTATAATATTAGAGTTCTCAAACTAGGACATTTCAAAGGTAAATTATAATTGAAGTCTCACCGGAGGTGAAAGTATCAGGTGGAAGCACAACCATGCAAAGCGCCGCCGAGGCTAGAACAACCGCGCTGATTGTTTCCAACCGTTGGATCAACCACTCGTTTGAAGCGAAACTATGGAAGAAAGGACTAGCGTTGACATCAATCAGATGAAGATTCTTCTCGAAAAAGCGATCCTCCTCCTTGAAAGCCCTTATTGTCACAGCACCAGCAACAGTTTCGGCTACATGATTTGCTAGAAACGACTTTGTTGTGCCATTCATCCGCATCAATTCCTTCGCAGTGGCAAAATAGTATTTCTACAAAAAAAAGAAAAAAAAAAAAGAAATTAGCATGTTTACTTGCCACGCAAGAAATAAAGTTTACCAAAAGATAAAATCTGACAGTTAAAAATCATTATTGTGATACAATTCAAACAAGAATTTGTTCATTACCTGCAGGCGAAGCGCAACGAAAACCATTGGTATGGCGACAACCAAGACTTGCCAAGTCACAACTGCCAAAACTGTAAGACTGCCGTAAAAATTCAAAGTACCTCCGACTGTGAAAGCAAGGCTAAACGGCATATCAAGATCCAAAATGCTAAGATCTGATGAGACCTAAACAAGGAAGTAATGACATTAATTCAAGATACTATTACTTCCATTTACATTTCAGTCCTTGGAAAACAAGTTGTTGTGCATGCTTACCCTGCTAAGTATCCTTCCAAGAGGTGTGGAGTCATAAAAAGACATCGGTGCGCGAAAAAGGGAGTTCATTAACTGTGAAAACAGATGTTTTGATGATTGGAGACCCAAATAAACTACAGAAAAACTTCTGATCAATACGAAAAGTATTGAAACAACTCCAATCAGCAAGTAAACTATAATCAATCGCAACGTGTCGACACTAGAATTGTCAACATTAGCAGCCAGCCATGAGTTCTGCAGTATCTGGCAAATCACAAACATAAGGTGACAAAGGACAGCAACGAAGAAATATATGTAACCCTTCATCTGGTTCATGTACTGTAAATAAGGCTTCAACCCTGTGTCTCCTATCTCTCTTTCTTCTTGCTTAATCAATTGATTTCCAATCGACGCCTTTAACTTCTTGTCCAAGAAAGCTTGTCCAATCTCTCCAGTAGAAGTTGAATGTCTCCTGGTAGAAGGAGCATCGCCGGCGAAATGTTCAGAACCGGCAGTCTCCTTGTGAGCATTGACAAGTTCCTGGAATTCTTCGCTTGATGTCAATAGATGGTGATAAGGAGCAGCTTTTAGGATTTTCCCATCTGACATCAACTGTATAGAAAGAAGAAGAGACAAATTTGAAGTTAAAGATTAATTGAACAATCATAATCTGATTCTCATTGAAACACATTGACATGAAGTTTTATATGTACATGATGTAAGGGCAACAATTTAGCATCATTCGATAGATCTCTCAATTCAGCCAAAAAGAAAGATGAACAAGAAGAAAAGTGGATAACCAAGGCATAAAGAGTTAAGGACAAAAGAAATTACCAAAACGAAATCAAAAGCTGGGAGGAAATCAATTTGATGAGTCACAAGTAAGACAGTCTTCCCTGCAAGTCCTTCCATCATGTAATCCTGTCAAGTTTCAAAGCCATCTTTCAGTACAGAATAAGACATTGTAGATATATAAATGCACTATGAGAAGGAAGGGAAAATGTCATCACATTAAACAAATTTGTGGCGGTATGTGCATCAACAGCACTGAATGGATCATCCAAGAGATATATATCAGCATTCTGATAAAGGGCGCGAGCAAGCTGAATTCGCTGCTTCTGGCCTCCACTCAGGTTAACTCCTCTCTCCCCTATTTCAGTGAGATCACCATAGGGAAGCAACTCAAGGTCCTTCAGCAGTGAAGACCTGTGAAGTGTTTCTTGATATCTTTGAGCATCGAAATCTGACCCAAACAAGATATTTTCCCTTATTGTACCTGTCTGTATCCATGCTGTTTGAGAAACATATGCAAAACTGCCATAAACTTCAATCTGTAATGCAGGAAAGAGAATCATTCACCCTATTCATGTTACTGATAAATCAAGGGATAGGAAAAATTCACTCCAGTCAGATGAATTGATGTGCAAAGATATACTCCCTCCGGTCCTTTATATCTGTCACTTGACAAATTTGGTTTATTAACCAGGTAATGGATCTGAGAATGTACCAAATTTGTCAAGCGACAAATAAAAATGACCAGAGGGAGTAACTGTTAGCATAAAAGTATGAAATGGCATCAAAGTTATATAAACAAGATTTAAGAGTGCATTCTAATGTGCAATAAAATCTTACATTTCCCTTTGTATTAGGAACTTCTCCTAGAATCGTGGTTAAAAGGGTCGATTTGCCTGAGCCAACTTCTCCACAAATAGCCACCTTTTGCCCTTGTCTAACCTCCAAATTTATGTTTCTAAGGGTTGGCTTCAACGCATTATCTTCCCATGAAAAGTCAGCAGACTTGATTGAAATTGAGCCTCTGAGATTGTCATTAAAGCATATATTCCTGCAATTTGCACCCTGCAGTTCCGGTGCCTCGAGGAATTTTACAATCCGGGCGAATGCAACTTTCGCCTGGATGACCACCCCAATAACATCAGGGACGCCTGTGATCGGCTCTTGCACGAGGCGCAGGGTTGCCACATAAGTGAAAACATTGTTAGCATGCAAAGGAATTTCCAGGAAGTAACATACAGCAAAGGTAGCAGCAGACACCAATATAGGCGAGGACCAAAAGAGGAAGATGTTGTATGCCTTTCTCGAATTCACCGCCGCCACCATCTTGAGTTCAACATTCCTCAAGATCTCTACGGCATTTTTGAAATGTGTCTCCCATGCATATAGCTTCAGCACTTTCATGTTCACAAGAGCCTCAGAGCTAGACTTCAATCTCTCGTCCTGCGCCACCATGAGCTTGCTTTGAAACTCCTGCTGCAGCTTTGCAAGTGGAGCATTGCAAAGCACAGTGAGGACTATCACCACCAGCGAGGCGATTGTCGCCAAGCCAACTGCCCGGATAAGGATCACCAACGCAATGCAGATTTGGAGGCTTGTTGTCCAAGTCTGGTGAAACCAATATGGAAACTCGCCGATCCTATAAGCATCCACAGTCACATAATTCATTATCTCGCCTCCAGAATGCACCAATCTAGCAGCATTGGATAGCTTCAATTGCTTCTTGTAAATGGCTGCAGTGAGCAATGACCTAACTTTCATTCCAATAAGCCTGCTTCTGAAATACCATTGCCTTTGCGAAAACGATTCTAAGATCTTTATAAGGAAAAGCGACATGGCCAACACATAACCTTCATACTTGAAACTCTCATTACCCTCAGCAACAAGTATGAATGCATTCAAGAGTAGAGGACCTGAAGAAAGAGTGAGTACCTTGAGCAATGCAAAGAATCCTGACATCAAAATCTCTTGCTGGTGGCATGAAACTATTGTCCACAAAATCGATGGCTGTGATGACGATTCCTTCTGTTTCTGCTTCTGTCTGTTCAATTGTTCCACAAACAACGAGTAACAACTCTCGGCCCGATCCGAACCGCGCAACTTTGGGATATCCTCGTCCTCAAGTGTTTTCTCCTTACCCTTTTTCATCAATGGATTCAACCACCAAAATGAAATGCTGCTGAAGAATCCAGCTTTGGCAAATGGGGTGGTTACTTCATCACCAACAGGATCAATTTCATTGAGCTCTCCATTTAAAGGGGCGTAAAGGCTTTCGCCAGTTCCAATGTATGTTTCATCACTCTTGCATGATTTCAATGTGTATAACAGCAACAAGATTGCTCCAGGAAAAGATATAACATCTAAGGCCATCTTCAGGGAAAATTCTCTGCTGCTAATTGCATAAAACAAGGACAAGAAACAGAACACAGCAGAAACAAGAAACAGAAGAATCGAAAGCAGCCGCGACTGGTTAAGCCGAAAACTTACTGTTAAAGGCACTAAAAGCCATGTGAGTCCTTGAAAGAATTCTAGCAGCCACAGATTAAGAGGCAATGCAGTGTGGTTTTTCCTTAACATCTCTTCCAAGATCCAAATTCCAAAGCACAAATGCACCAATCCAAGAATGCCATTGATTATTGCAGAAACTAGTTGCAAGCTTGATGAATACCTTCCTCCCACGTGCATTAGGCCGCAAAATGGAGCCAGCGAACGGTTCTTGATCATGATGAATGGCAGCATGATCAGCAGCGACACATCAAAGGAGATGATCAACAAATGGTTGACGCATGAGGAAGGATCTATCAGAGCCTTGAAATCATAGCAGAAAGGATTTTCCCCACAAATCATGCTCCAAAAACCCTCCATTTTCTTTTTTTGTAGCAACTCAAATTCTGTTAACATAAACAAAATCATGTCTTTAATGAGAAAACTTTGTTCTAAAACTTCAAAAAATTCAAAGACAAAAATGGTTCATCAATAAGAAGTGTAAGCTTCATGCTAAGAACTCTCTGAATTCCTCCAAAAGCTTCACCCAATTTGTCTTTTCAAGTAACAATTCCTCCAAAAGCCTCATGCAAAGAACTCTTTGAATTTGAAGTATGAAAATTGCAAAGGCAAATGCAAGTATTGTACAATGTACTAAAGTTCAAGTTTTATTTAGAATAATGATATTGCAAACTTGCAATTAAAATCTTAACTAATTTATCATAAAAATTGTTTTTTCTCAAAGTTTTAATAATTGTTATCAATTTCAAAAAGTCTTTCAAGTATTAATCAACTTTAGACTAGTAATTTTTTATTTTTTTCTGCATCATTAAATCGAGGTTACATTTAGATACGTTGATTTATTGACGTATAAAAAAAATTAAAATGTGAAATAATATTTAATAATTAACACTTTAATTTTTATATTAAAAATATAATAAATAATTTTTTAATACCTATCAAAATTTATAAGGGGCAAACTTGTAATTCTATGTATTAACCCTCACAACTCTCGTTTTTTCTCGATGGCCACGTTAAAAATATGGATGTGGGTCCCACCATGTATTTTCTCTTCTTTTTTTTTTTTCCCTAGTTGTAAATGATTATGAGCAAATAACTTTTTGCTTACTAGGTGACTACGTTAACTCCGTTTGGTTTAGATTTGAGTAGAATTGCTTTTAAAATAATTTTTGAAAAAATTGATTTGAGATTGAGAATGATGTTAAAAATTGAGTTTAGAAGAATTAACGTGAAATGCAAAAGGAGAAGCTAAAGTATTTAGCTTTCAAAAAGTTAATTTTAACCAAATTGAGACACTTCACTCAAGAACAATCAAACAAACCGAACAGAAACACTTCTTTGCAAATTGATTCTAGACAAAGAAGCAAAGTTGATTTTTTGAACAAACCAAACAGGCACCATAAAAATCTAAAATTTCTCAAAATTTTAAACGAAACCATGTTTGGCTAGGCAAATTCATGAAGCTGGTTTCAAGAGATGGAAAAAGGATAAAATAAAAAAGATCTACAAGGGAAGATAAAAATTTTCATCTACACACACAACTTAGTGGATGATGATGATCATGAATCATGATCATGGCTAAAACTTAAAAGAGCAACTAACAAAGTATGTACCTTTGAATGCGAACCAGTTTCAGCTTTGTCACTCCACAAGGATTCAAGAGATCAGAATTAGAGGACCGAAAGAGAGTCCTCACAAAAAAAAGAAAAAACTAGGATGCATTTTATATATATATAATAGAGGAAGAGTATATGCACTGAACTCATTAGTCATTTTATTATAGTGATAAAGAAAAGAGACCTTGGTTGCATTGAAAACTACAACTACTTATTTACTATAGGAAAAAATAATTAAAAATTAAATTAAAAAGATGGAATAGGGCTAAACACGAAACCCAAAATGAATGAATGAATGATATGGGGGTATCCAGCCAAGAGTACTTATGTGTAGTTGTCCGTGCATTGTTTCGGTTATTTTGAAACTCATTTTATGTATAAAATTGTGTTGAAAAATATTTTATTTTTTTTATTATAATATGTTTGATTTTCACATAGAAAGCTTGAAATTAATTTAGTTTTAGAAGTAAATTTTTTTTTACTTATAATTATTGATAGAATTTAATTCTAAGTATTTTATAAGTATGAGTAGACTCAATGCTCATGCAAAATGAAAACATATTATAATGTTTAAAAACGTCGTAATTGATCCCTGAAATTTTTTATTAATAATCACATTAGTCCCTTAATAAAAATAAAAAATAAAAAACTCTCAATTAATCATTGAATATCCCTAATTAATTTTTAAACATTTTAAATGTTACACTCATTAATTCTTGGATATTTCAAAAATAAATTAACAAGAATAAGGTTTAAAATATTTATATAGATCAATTAAGGAATTTTTTTGGTTGAAAAACTTATACAAACACTCATGTATGGTCTGGGTGAACTGAATCGTGAATCCCGAATCCTGCCGCCGTTCAACAAAAGCAAGCGAGGAACAAGTACAAAAAGACAACCTCGGTTGAGTGTTTTGTTTCTTTCTGCTGCTTCATCTTCTTTTTATATTCTTTGTAGAAAGTGGTGTTTGTGGAAGACTGTGTTTTGATGTGAAAAGTGAAAACGGCTGAATGAAGGTGACAAGAGTGAGTGCTCAAAGAGGATATGTGCATGTTCTTGTGCTTGGCTCTGAGGTGTTCTTGAGTGTTTGGTTGATAGGGGGTGCCGTGGCAATTGGAAACTAATAGTGAATTTTTAAAAGGTAGCTTCTCACAGCGTGATTAAATACTCCTTTTTAATTTTTTTTATTTTTTATAATTTTATGAACTAAATTTATTAATTTTTTTATTATTTCATGATTTAATATAACATATTAATGTATTATATAATTTAATGTAATGAATTAATACTTTTTAATACAATATTTTTAGAGAGATATATCATAAATTCAAATAGTCCACAAATCTTTAAATTTCTTACAAGTTTTCTCTTTTAATGATTCAATTAATAAAAAATTTGTCAAGATGATACAAAACATGAAATAATGAAAATACTCAATGAATTAATTATAAAAATTGATGAAAATAAAGAATATTTAATGGAAGAGAATATTTACCTCATTGAAGGAATGGTATTTAAGCATCGGACATGTGAAAACTCACTTTTTAATATAGTCTTATTCATAGGGAATTATAAACATGATAACAACATATTTTTTATTAAAAACATTAATTTATAATTACATATAGCAAGAGTTTAACTTTTATGTAGTGTGACTAACATAAAAGATTTTTATAGTTTTCATATAATTACATTCTATCACATTAAAGGTGATTGATTCTCACGCTCATAAATATAAAAAAAAATCTTTTTTATTGATTTGGCAGAACATGATGAAATAATAATATAAAAGCTCCTTTATATTTCATTTTTGTGTGTGAAAATCTTTTTTTGTGTGCAACTAAAAGTGCATAGAATTTGAACACATATATACACACAAAAAGTTTATAAATTAATAACAAATATGTTATTTCTCTTATTGTAATACATTATTTAAAAATTTATGACTTAGAGAATCTTTATAAAAATAAGACAGTCGCTTTCTTAATTAGATTTTAAAGTTGAGTTAGACTCAAATAATTTTCAATAATTACATTTAAATTTTATTGTAAGAGATCAATTTTAATAGTATTAGGGCAGAATTATTTACATAGTCATCTACTTAGGGCAGAATTTTCATCAGTCCTTCATGCAACAACTCTTTCAATTTGAAGTTTGAAAAATGCAAAGGCAAATGCAAATATTCTATACAATGTCCTAAAATTCATGTTGCTTTAGAATAATGATATTGCAAATTTGCAATTAAACTCTTAATTAGTTTATCATAAATAAATAAAAATGTTTTTTAGATTTTAATAATCGGTGACAATTTCAGAAAGTTATACCAAGTATTAATCAATATTGGAACACTCAGTTTTGTCTTTTTTTATTTATCATTAAATTAATTTATCTTGATACAATTTAGATACATTAATTTAATGACATATCAAGAAAATAAGAAATGAGGAATAATATTTAATAGTTAACACTTTAATTTTTATATTAAAAATATAATTAATTACTTTTATAATCTCTATCCTCGAAGACTAATAAAGATTTTATAAAGGCAAACTTGTATTTTCACGTATTGACCCCACAACTCTTGTTTTCTCTCCATGGCCACATAGAAAATACGATGTGGGTCCCGCCATTTTTTTTCCACTAATCCAAACGGCAGAGAATTACTTAACTTATCCATTTTTTCAATTTTTCCTTTCTTTCCTATTTCTCCTAATCCAACCTAGTTGTAAATGATTATGAGCAAATACTACGGTTAGATTTGCTTGGTTTAGATTTTGGTAGAATTATTTTTAAAAAAATTATTTATGTTTGCAAATGAGGTGAAAAAATAAGTTCCGAAGAATTAACATCAAATGCAAATGAAGAAGCTAACAGTATGTATAGTTTTTAGGTAAGACCATTTAAAATTGTTTGTGAAGCTTTGAAAAGTGAGAAATTTTCGCTTTTATTAATTGCCATGATCAATTTGATATGTTTTCACATGAAAACTAAACATGCATTGAAATGTTTGGCTCTTAATTGAATCAATTTTAAAAAAATTGAGACACTTCTCCCCATTACACTATCAAACTAAGCAGATTTCACTTATTTGTAAATTGATTTTAGACAACGCAGAATTTATTTTTCATTGAACCAAGCAGGCATTAGAAACATCAAAAAATTTCTCAAATTTTTAACACCATGTGTGGCCTGGATCAACTTGCAACTTCATGAAGATGATCACAAGTGAGGAAACCACAAGGAATAAGATTTGCATCTACACACATAGCTTAGTGGATGATGATCATGGCTAAAACTTAAAAAGAACAATTAACAAAAGTAATTAAAGACCTTTGAATGAGAATGGCTTTCACTTTCAGCTTTGTCACTCTCACAAAGAATTAATTGATCATTTTGGATTCAGAGATCAAAACTAGAGGATCCAAAGAGAGTCTCACAAAGCATAAAAATTAAAATTGAAAAACATAAGGTCTGAATTTGTAAAAGGAAGCAAGAGAGTGTGCAATGAACTGAATTAGCCATTTTATAGTGATCATAAAGAAAGAGATCTCCGGTGCAATGAAAACTATAACAACTCATTTACAAAAAATAATAATTAAAAATTAAATAAATAAAAATGGAAGGGAGCTAAACACGAAACCCAAAATTATTGAGTGAATGATGGGGAAGCCAACCAAGATCATCCTTGTGTTGTGTGTCACTATTTTTTTTTTCCCTCAGAGTAAAACTCTACTAAAATGTTGAAAGATGTTACTCTCCCCATTTCATCCTCGTATTTGTTCATTTTTAAATTTGGTATATTTACAAATGAATGTATTTGATTAATAGTTCTAAAATGTATTTAATTAGATATACTAATTTATGAATGTACTAAATTTAAAAATAAATTAATATTATAAAACAAATAGTGTATTTGTATTTCCTTGGAACCATGTTATAGTCCAATTGTAAATACAATATGAATGAATTGGCACATGTTTCGCATTTAATGGTAAATGAGTTTATATAACACAACTCTAAGCATTGCGTGTTATCCATTAACTAATCCTTATTCCACTATAAAAAGAAAAAAGGAACAAGAAGACGTACAACCAATAACGAGTGTTGTGTATCTTCTTTTTCTTATATTCTTTGTAGAAATTGTTGTTTGTGGAAGACAATGTTGAAGTTGACAAGAGTAGAGCTGGAAAAAGAATAAAGAGTCCGAGGAAATATAAAGGTGCATGATTCGTGCTTGGTATCTGGTGATCTACTAGTGTTTGGTTCATAGGTTTGGAAACTATAGAGTGGATTTTAATATAGCCTTATTCATAGTTATTCACGTGATCACAACATATTTATTATTTAAAACATTAATTTAGAATTTATATATATATATATATATATACACACACACACGAGCATCAATGGACCCTTGGCCAATAAGTCATTGTGGCACAGGGTTAACCTATTATTCATTCTCTCTCTCTCTCTCTCACTCACACACACATATATTTTGATGTTATCATCTAATTAATATATTGTCACATTAATAAAAATTATTGATTCTCATACACACAAAACAAAAAAAAAAGTCACTTTTAATGATTTGAAGACACATGGTGAAATAACAATGTAATACTTTTTATATTAAGAATGCATAGAAATTACATTTTATTATTATTGTTGTTATTATTATAGAATCACAAATTACTTATAAATATGATTTATATAATCTTTATAATAACAATGCAATTCTTTTTATTTAACTAATTTTTAAGGTTAGGTGAGCGTCAGTCAATTTTCAATAAATACATGCAAAGTTTATTGTAAATGATCAATTTTAATAAACTATCCGTGCAAAATTATTTTACATAGTCATCGAATTAATATTGATGTAGAGAATAAGGTAGATACATGAATGTATCGTTATTTTCGGGTTAGAAATTTGGCTTAGCCGCTAGTTGGATCTAACAACAATATAAAATGGCTACTTTAGATGTGGACATTTGGGGTACTCCCAAACAATAGATTCTAAAATCTGAAGTGTATAATATATAAATCATGAAAAAGGTACAACAGCCTTTTTAGTTTTTCAATTTTTAGGGTGGCACTGGTGCATGTATTTACATACTAACTCTCATTAAAAATAAATAAATTAATGTCGGAAAAAGAACGATAGCCAGTTAAGAACTTTTCTTTTTAATTTGTTATTTTTGTTTACTAAATTGCATCTAATTAATTAGAAGAATGATGGAACCTTTATTTGCGAGAGTGACTATTTGAATGTGGTAAATAAATCTTATCAACTCTGGAATTACGGGGTTTCATTTTTTTTTTTTTTTTAAGTTGTGATTCTTGACATTTATGATTGGATTCGTTGAAATTGGTCTATTGAAGGTTCAACATATTTTGCGAGAAGCTAATGCTCGTGGGCTCGCAAAGCAGGGATCATTAGGAAGTAATTTATTTGTTCATTTGATTACTCTTTCGTCAAAATTTAATCCTTTTCTGTGTGAAGATTTTTGGGGTTCCTTTTTTCTAACGTATTAACCTTTTTATCTTTTTTATTTCTAACTCACAAAATAAAAAGAATGATAGAACCTAAAAAAAATGATAAAACTAACTGAAATTTGATCTAGCATTAATTAGAAAACTAATTTATCACAACATTACTCCTGACAAAAGTTAATAAGTAGGCTTTTAGCTTACACAAGTTTCACTTTTATTGAAAACAAATTGAATAACAATAATTCACCAATTAAGTTCCTCATCATTTTCATTCTTAGACTTCACTGGTTTATTTTTATTTTTATTTCTTTTGATGAAGACCCCAATTATTATTAGTATTTGGATTTGCACTGTCGTTCTTGGTTGCCATGAGTAATAGGGTAATACATGAAAATGACTTAATTGGACCCAACCCAGAGAAGCGAGAGTTATTTTCTCCCTCTTGTCGACTTCTACAATGAGTAGGATTGGTAATCCTCAAAGGTCCTCCCTCCTATAGCAACTCTTTTTTTTTTCCATGGAGGACTCTCTATTAATTACCCTTTAGGGTATTTACTCTCTCACCAAAAAAAATATTGTATGTTTTATATGATTTTCACAAACTTTTCAATATTTAAAATAATTTACTAGAGTCAATTTGTATAAATTTACATATTTAAAGATCATTTTACTTATGACAAATGTTTTCACAAATATTATAGAGTTTAAATTGTTATACAATTACAATGTAAAGCTTTTTCACACTTTCATCCAATTAAACATTGCCACATAATAAAAAATAGTTATCTTTCTCAATAACTACTAGAGAAATCACACATATAAAATTATTTAATTAAATAATAATGTAAAAACTTTACTTTGTCAGTGCATAATAATATAATTAAACTTAATATTTATTGAAAAGGGTTAATATATCATGTTAAATCGGATGACACATCAATATTTTATTAGATCATGACACTAAAAAGTTGAAGAGTTTATAAATTTTAAAAACTGTCGAGAAATTTAGTGAGAAGGTAATTAATGTTCTCGAGGGTACTAAAAATTTATGTCTTTATTCATTCATTTAGCATTTGAGGCTTGATACGAATTGGTTAAGTTCCATGACAAACAAGCGAGAAAATGCCCTTAAGAGTGAGAAAATTTTTTATATGTTCTTCAAATAAATTTAATGTATATCTCAAAAATATTATCAACTATTTATTTTAATTTTTATATATTTTTAAATATAATAAAAAAATTAATAGTTGATAACACTCTTGAAACACGACTCCAAATTTTTTCCTTAGAGTTAAGAGATGAGCGTAAGTCAAAATAATAGGAAGATAACTTTTGCTTGTTTTCAATGTCAGACTTGATTTAGAAATGGAATGATGAATAATTATTATTATTAAGTTTGTATTTTGCTGTTTTTTCTTCTCGCTCTCATTGCGCGTGTCATTTGTCACGGGGATGAAAATGACTCGTGTATTTGTCTATTTTCTACGTGTTTCTTATGAGACAGAACCGAACAATTAAAAAAAAAAAAAAAGTGGTAGTTCCTTTTTGAGCGATGTCTTTTTGAAAGGGTAATAATTGATTTTGCAACAAAGATAACCTATACTCTGACGTATCTTTACTTCTTGTGATGCTTCGATGGAGATGCAAGATTATATAAAAAATTCCCATCAAAGATTATAATTTATTAATTGGTTTTTCATAATATTATAATTAAATTTTATCTTCATATATCGTTTAATTTAATACATTAATAAGGTACAGAAGACATTATCATTATGTTTTTCATACTATATATTAAAATTAAATATTATTTTCAAATATATGTCTACAGTATTTTTATTGATTATTCATATTTTCGTGAGTCTTGACCATTCCTGTCACTCAAGTTGTTAAATTTACCCCAAGTAATGAGTTTATGCTTTTATACTAACACATAGTGACGGTATTTCTCATTTTTTTATTAGTCGTCTCGAGTTGAAGTCTCAAAAATGAAATAACCAGAGAAAATTAAATTTTATAATTGTGCAAAATCGAAAGAGCTTGTTATTTTTCTACATAGTACATAAACATAATGGTAGACATCTATAGAAAAAGAAATGCACAAACATATTTGGTCAAAACAAAGCGAAAAAAACCTTACAAATGAAGAAAGGTGAAATTGCAGCCGGAAAAACCTTCCACATTACAAACATGCTACATTATTTTCTCAAAAACAAGTAAAAAATAATGTACAAAATACACATCAATAAATCACACTTGGCTAGAAGCAAAAAGACTATAAAGTGCATTAGAACCGCCACTATTTAGATGAATTTTGCTTTGCTCTGAAGACCCCCCACAAGTAATGCTTTGCTTGAAATCCTGCACAAAACAAGTAACTCAAAAGTTAAAAAATGGTTTTGGTTACAAGAAATATAAAAAGGACTGAAATGTGCCACTAAAGAGGTAGAATAATCAATGAAACTCACTCTGATATTCAACCGGGAGCAACGTAGAAGGAAAAACTAAAAGCTCCGCGTGTTCGAGCACCGCTCTCATGGCAAGGTCAGAGTGAATAATGTCATCAGCCAGCTTGTCAAAGTCCCTCTCAGCTCTGTAGAAGCGCGTTATGTTTAGTAAATTAGTTCCACATTGAAGAGTGAACAAAATAAAAAGGTGTTAATTTGCGTAAAAAGAATCACCTTTCATTCTCAGGAAATAAGTAGAGAGCAATGCTGTCATGGTTTGGCCCGCATGTAGTGAAACCATTTGGCCATACCGCGGATCTTTGAAGCAAGTCCATGGAAAGCTCCTCAGGGAGAAGTTTTGTTTCCTCCAGAACCCGAGAGCATACTAAATTGGACAAATGGGCCACAAGCCCGCCGACGGTGCCGGCACTTGGGTTGCGGAGGCAAAAGTTTCCTCTATTAGACAGAAAATTCAACCTCAGATAACAACTCATGATAGCAGCTAGAAAATCCACCAGTTCCAAATAAAGTTAGCAAAACAAATTTTTTACCTCCAAATTGGATCGATAATAGGCTGTGCAACAACACGGCCTTCTGATTCTACAAAATTATGATCATCACTTGCTGCTGCTTGAGTGTTTTCAACAGCCGCAGGCTCTTCACTAGAACTAGCTGCTGCATCTTTTGGAACTTCTTGACACTGTTTCTTAGACGTGTTTTCTCCTTCAAGGTCGACATTGCTGCATTGAGGCAGGCTGTGATGAGACGAATCGTGCCTATCGGATAACTGATCCTTTGTTTTATCCACAATATTTTGTTGTTGATGCTGCGTGTTTTCCTCCATTTGGTCTATGCAGTTTGTCGATTCTTTTCTGGCTTGGGTTGCATCTTTTTCCAAATTTCGAGAGTCACTTGTTCCAGATGGGAGACAAGTAGATTCATCATTAGAAGATGTTCTTGCTATCTTTGGGTCACAATCCTCACAAAACCAAGTAACATCTTCATAAAAAACCACGGGCCCATCTAAACAGTACCTGAAAAAGAAAAATTGACGAGTTTCTAAAACCATTATGCATCTAGGAATGTGAAATTATTATAGGAACTGGTTAGAAAGTAGAACTCAAGCAGGCAAGCTCCTTACAAATAAACAATATATCCACTAAACTGAAAAGTGAAAACACATTTACTGTAATAGAAGAAATGCAGAAATAAGAGATAACAATCAGAGCTAATCACACAGACTCTGCCGTCCTTGGCAGAAGTCACCAATTCTCCTCTCCAATGCCTTGATACCACATGTACAACATTCTGTGACACGCTCCCACCACAATTCACTCCTTACCCCTAGCAAGATTCCTATTTCTCTCCTCTTTGGCCCAACACCCCCAACATCAAATTACAACTTTATGAAGAGCAAAAACTTCTGAGCTAGAATTTAGAAAATGCTGGGGGAAAAATTCAAACATCAAAATAATATCACAATGCATCTAATGCCAAGAAGGAAGTCCATGCTATAAATACAAGTGTGTGGTGCATCAACTCATAAGAAAAGATTGGTGGTATTTACAAGGTTATTTCTTCTTTTTTACAAAATATCTGATGATACACGTGTATCTACAACACAAATACACACAATATCTTATCATATAAAAATTGTAAGTTCTGATATTCTAATGACAACCATATTTTTCAATGTACATGTAAATCATGTTTTACATTTGCTGCTCGTATCTTAGAATACTAACAATTACTGTTTCTGCCTTCAAGAATTTAAAAGAATGCATATACAGGAATAAATAAGGTACCTATGCAGTGCATAAATCTGACATTTATTGCAAAAAACCAGCGTCTCTTCAAAGCCTTGATCACCGCACTTAAGACAAACATTTACCTGCAAAAAGTGTAGAGTTTTGTTGAAATGGTTCGATAAAGCAGGCAGATCAGATGTTTATTCCAGACACATTCTCTTCCATAAAATACGGCAACAGATATATGCAAATAAAAGCTGCAAAAACAGTAGCAGGCTTTTGAGTATGTTAACAAAAAGAACAATTTTAAAATGATGATTCGTTAGTTTAAAAAAAAACAAACACGGAATTAAATACATTTGATAGTCCACCAACAAAAACCACCTTCCTTATTACCTCTTAATTAATACTTTTTCCCAGCAACCTAAATCCATAATTTAGGCAGTAAATAATGACAAACTTGTGTTGTTTGATGACTGGAATGCATATTACAAAACAATAAGAAATACCTTAGATAACGAAGCTTTCATTAACTCAGTGATGCGAACATCCATCTTTTCTTCAGCTTTGAAACTTCCACTGGTAGTTTCAGTGTCAGTGCTCGAAGTTGTAGGGGCATAAAACTCCACCGTTATTGATGATGGCAGTTGAACATTTATTTCATCCAAAAGATTTGGATTCTCATTATGTGATTCAACTTCTAATACTTGGTGCTCCAATTCAGGTTGCAAGACAAGTTGAATTTGGGTTTCCAAATCTGATCCCACTGCTAGTGTTGGTGAGACATCCTGCAACACTGTAGGCCCTTGTGGCGGTGCTACTGAGGGTACTTGGACTAGAGATTCTAAACAATTTGATAGAGCATTAACATCAGGTTTTGATAATTCTATGGGCCTTCTAATCCCCTCACTTGTCTTCATATGTTTAACTCCTTCAGTCTCTCTAATCTTACACCTCTTGCGCTTGAGATCATGACCTTGTGCAACAACATTATCCCTCAGCTCCCCTTCAAGCTTTTCAGTAAGAACTTTAGAAGTCTCGTTTATATCTTTCTTCAAGTAATCCTTGTGCTCGTCAACAGTAGTTTCATAACTCGCATGTTCTACCATGCATCCATTTCTCTCAGAATTCTGACCTGTCTTAGACTGAACTACTGAATTCATTACAGAATTTGACATATGACCACTATCTTGTCTATTTTTAGACTTTTTCTCCTCCGATTCCTCATGTAGTATCAACATCCTTCGATGTCTCTTTCCATTATTATGTTGTTCCATGCTTTTGAGACTACCCACGATAACCCGACAAATTCTACAGAACGCCTTCGATGGTGGCCATGGTTCTTGGGCTACAATAGGATTAGTTGATCCAGCAGTTAGGTTTCTCCAGTTTTCTTGTGGTGGTGGTAGCCATGCTTTTGGGGCTACAAAAGGATTAGTAGGTCTAGCAGTTTGGTTTCTCCAATTTGCTTGCGGTGGTGGCTGTGGTTCTGGGGCTACAAAAGGATTAGTTGGTCCAAAAGTTTGGTTTCCCCAGTTTCCCTGCAGGGGTGGCCGTGGTTCTGAGGCTATAAAAGGATTAGCTGGCCCTGCCGTTTGGTGTGGTAAGTACATGGCACCACCATCTTGGAAACCCCAACCATAGCGAGGGGTTGGGCCATGGTAATTAAATTGGCTCTGACTCAGACCTCCATACCATGCATTTTGCCAGTCTGCAATCTGCAAATAAACATTTCACACACGAATCAGTGCATACATTGATGTGGCGGCAACATTCGAGTACAAGGTTTGAGGGAAGCGTTAAAGATACGAAAGCAAAACTATTCTTAGACCTCCATTGTTTTAAGAAACAGACAGAACCAGCAAGCCAGACATGCACCTAACTTGAAACACCACACTCAGATTTTTGTAAAATATCAACACACAGAGAAATCCAATGCATTTCAAGTGACGCCAGTTGCTATCAACCAGAAACATGGAATGAGTACCAACTATACCCACCTACCTACCATAACTATCTTCACCTACACAAAAATCGCAGGTTTTTTTTTTTTTTTTTTTTTTTTACCATTGCCATTTATTTTGTTTTTGTTTGATAAACAAAACCAACATTTATCCCATCCTCTCTAAACTCTAAAGACAAGTGTTATTATGCACACTTAGGGGCAGAGACAAATTTTCACACATGTCCTACATCTTTGCAACGTCAGAATTATATAAAATAAACACATTTTCTGTCAATATCTGTTACAAATTGCACAAAAAATCAGGAAGTACATTACTACTTCTACAAAAATACATCCAAAACAATGCCTTTAGTTTCAACAAAAACAAAAACCCAAAAGCTCCCCAAAAACAAAACACTTTCCAGTTTCCATACCCCTTTGGTCATGCATGCAGTGATTTACCGTGATTCAGAAATTCATAGTCCACCATTCCCCATCAACCCAATTTCAAAATGCAAGCTTTCAAATAAAAAAAAAATTAAAAAAAAACCCAAAATTTCAATTAAGCAAACTACAATGAAATTCCAAACCCCACCAATAAAAGCAACATTTTTACACCCATATAAATAAATTAGAACGCGATTCTGACAATTCTTAATTAAAAAAAAAATACTAATAATTGACGAGAGGGGAAAAAGAAAGGGGGAAATTCACTCACCATGGGGTTTGGATGAAAGTCACTCACAGTGGGGTTTGGATGTGGATTTTGGCCCCAATAATAATAATTAGGTTGCTGCTGAAAATATGGGGTATTATTATTATTATTGTTGTTGTTATTATTATTATGGAATGGGTGCATTCTTGAAAAAGCGCTTTTGAGAAATTGCGAAGATTCTTCCGTCGCTAACAATTGAAATTGACGAGTGAGAGAGATGGAAGAAGTAGCCTTTGCTGCAATTGCTGCCGCCGCGGGACTGTGACTCTCACACCGACTTGTTCCTATGAATTAAGAACAAATAAGATAATTTTTTGACTTAACTAGTTGAGGGCTAGTGTTTATGCATGGAAATAAATTTAAATTTGTTAATTTTATTTTTATTATGTAAATTATTAGAATTTTTTTTCTCTTTTTTTCTTTTAATATTCAACCGGAGAGAATGTTGATTTTAAATAACAAAAAATATTTAATAGGATTAAGAAAAAAAATTAATTAAAAAGATTTGGCAAAGTTATAATACATTAAGTGAAATTTAAAACTTAAATAGAAATGATTTAGAAAGGTTAAGTTTAATTTATATTAATTAAATGTTTGAGGTTTTTTTTTCATTATTTTAGAGAAAACTTTTTTGTTTAAATTTATTTTCATAAAATATTTTATCACGGGCTTATCTCAACATCTTATGTTATCCCATTAATTTCATATTTCCTAATTTTTATAGCTTTCCTCAAATATAATATTTTCAATTTAAAATTTTAGATTGTTTAACAACTAAAATAAATATCATTTAATTTTTTTAAAAAATAATTAATATAATTTATTTAAAACTATTCTTATTTACTTAAAAAATTGTTCATTGCCCGAAAAAAAATTGTTGCTTAAATATATTCTAAACAAATATAAATAAAATTAAAATAATTTCATGCAATACATGAATGCTATACTAGTAAGTTTAATAAAAATGATTTAGGCGAGAAAATTCTCACCAAAATAGTGATAAAAAAAAACTCAAACGTTTAATTAATATTAATATAAGGAAGAAATTACTTTTTTACTTCATTTTATCCAAATGCCTTTATAAATGAGTTGTTTTTTTTTTTGAAGAGAATAAATGTTTGACTTAGATTTAATGGCGAAGTCATTATTTAGTTTTAAATTTTTATTTTATAATAAATAAATATAAGGCTCAATTTTAACTATTAGATCTTAGTGTAGGTATCCATACTTTTCAAATGAAGGTTTTGACTTTATTAGTTTAGGTTGAGTTAAGGACCTACTTAGTCTCTACATCTCAGTTATTCAAAACATAAATGAAGGGTTAAGATTAAATTTAATAAATAATTATATAAAAATTAATATTTTATTTTAATATTTTTTTGAATTTGATTTGTCAGTTTTATCCTTTATGACTTTTGTGATTTTCATTTCTATCATCTACTTTGCTACCTTACCATTTTACCATCATCTATTTTCCATCGCCATCCCCACCCATTCTAGTGTTGTCACCACCCCCTTCCTTTTCACTCCCCCTCATTGCTTTCCTTTTATTGTTGATGCGTCGTTCTTCTTTCTCCTCTTCATTGTTGCAGTACCCAACTCTTGCATCTTCAAAAAATTTAATGAGGAATAATATTTACCCTCACCCAACTCTTGCATACATACGGTTGAGGAAGTCTTTTGTGACAAATAGTGTATATTTTATGTTACAAAATCTGCCACAATAAATAATTTTTCTAGTAGTAGATATTTTCTTTCCTCAGTCATCCATATGTCATTAAATCTCCTCTTCAAAGTATGCTCTAAGGAGTAAGGAGTATCACTCTATTTCTTCATAGAAGATGTAAGAATGACTCCCATAAAAGTTATCTTCTTTGCTATTGTTTCTCATCGGTCTTAATTTTTTGTGTTTTTATTAAGATTGTCACCAAATTTTGTTTCATCGCAGCCATATATACCTCTACTCACAACAGGACCTAATCAAGGAAAGCCATTTGGAAATTTTTGTTCTAGTTAATTATATAAAGATTTGACTTATTTATAGTTTCTAGTATTACCCACGTCTTTAACATTTTCTGTCATTAATATTGTTTGATGTTTGAGAAAGTCAAAATTATGAGCACAAAATGCATTCAATAATATTAAATTTGGCAGTATGAGCAAACATTATGAAAATTTATTTTCAATAAAAATTTGTTTTTTCTTATCCTAAAAAGCGTACCAGTCTCAAAATTATGAGCACAAAACGTATTCAATAATACACAAAACGTATTCAATAATACACTTCTTATTTTCAAATAATTAATGTCATTGGACACAAGTGTCTTATAAAAATATGTTTATGTCTTACCAAAAATACATGAACATATTTTTATATATTTAAATATCACAACTCTAAAATAAGATCCGGTTGGGTTGCCTCTGTGGCAAATGGACTAATTATCATCTATCTATTCACTTGGGCTAATGCTTTGATCATTGCCCAAAGGAATTGGGCTTTTGGATTAATGCCAAATGGAAACCATAGCTGCTTTCCACCCATTATACTTGAACAAGATATTTTTTAGACCCCAAAAAACAGAACAAAAAAAACATAGGATATTTTATGTTTTTTAAAAAAGGACATTTTACTGGTGATTGAGGGCTGTAGAAGGATACAAGATAACAATGAATCATGACCATATATTATAAAGCATCAGGCATTTTTTTTTAAGTTATCATTTTGTAAAGTCCAAAGTCATCCTTCAAATAATCCTACATTTTCCTGTATGTGAGATGTGACTAAAGATAAAAGACAAACGTGATTTTCAATTTATCTTTTCTTGTAATAATAGATATGTTATATAAGGACACATGCTATTATTAATAATATATTTTTAATATGAAAATGGTTTAACCATTTTACGTTTGTATATTTTGACACAAAAATCTAATTTAGATTATGAATTGTCTTTAATAACTTTAATCAAAGTCACTTTAATAAAAATAACTTTAATCACTTTAATCAAAGTCACTTTAATAAAAATAACTTTAATCACTTTAATCACTTTAATCAAAATAACTTTAAGCAAATACATCTTGTGATCCAAGGATGGTGCACTACACTGTCTACTTTATAAAGAGTACCACGGCCTTAGCCTTCATCCAAGCTTGCAGCAATTGATGAAAAGCAAAGTCACCATCCATCTCAACAATATCTTTTACTTTCACAAAAGTTGGATTTTTTTTTTTTTTAAATGAAGTGGTCACCAAAAGTTAGATTGGTCTAAGTAGTTATAGTACTAAGTAGTTTCGACTATATATATTTTTTTATAAAATGGAGAGCACGAATTAAAATGAAGATGATAATAGTCTGTAGGAAAAATGAAATATTGTAATAAAATAATTGTGAAATCAAAATGAACACATGAATATAATGTTTTAAATATCTCTATGGTAAATAAAGAGGTTGATTTAAAATAACTAGCTCTTGTTCACACTTATTTATCAAAGTTGACCTTAGTTATGTAACTACCCATTTAATTTTCTATGCAAGCAACTTTTTTTAAAACTTCTACAATATTTTTTTTGGTAGATCTTCTACAATATTTTGACATATATGTATTAATTATTTTATATTTTCAAGAAAATAATCGTTAACTCATATCATTCTAAACTTCAGTATTGTACAGACATTTTGATATTAAAAATAAATACTTTGTTATACTAAAAAAAACATGTTTTTTTTCTTGCAACATATTCTTATTTTTTTAATTTTATACCAGTTGGTTCTTGCCAAAAATATATAGTTTTTTTCAATAAAGCGAGTAATCTTACTTATTGTTCTATAAATCATTTAAAGATATTTTAGAAAAATGAGAAAAATCACAAATTAAAAAAAAGTGTGGCAATAAAGAATTATAGAAGTTGCAGTAAATATTCTCATACATTAGTACTCCTTCTATATAAATCTTGCCTTCCAGTTTCATATTGAGCAAGAAAAAGATATATTTCATAGGAAGAAACTAATGATGAGCAATTATTGTTTAAAACTTTGTTATGCAATACTTGTGCTGCTTGTATTGTTGCATGATGCAGCAGGTGGAGACGCGAAGTGCATAGAGATGGAGAGACATGCACTCCTCAGCTTCCAGCAAGGCCTCGTTGATCACTGGGGCATACTGTCTACGTGGAGGGACGATCACAACAATGGAGATTGCTGCACTTGGAATCGAGTTGAATGCAACAATGAAACAGGTCACGTGCTCAAGCTTCATCTTCGTGCCTTGGGTAGACATCTTTTGAGCGGTCAAATCAATATCTCTTCATTGATTCACTTGCAAAATCTTGAACATTTGGACCTCAGTTGGAATGATTTTTATGGCAGTCATATCCCTGAACTCATTGGCTCATTTGTCAAGTTAAGATATCTCAACCTCGCATCTTCTCAACTTGTTGGGGGCATTCCTTTTCAACTTGGAAACATCTCAAGGTTGGAGTATCTTAATCTCTACCATAATCATCTTGAAGGAGTAATCCCTCCTCAAATAGGGAAGCTTTTGAATTTGCGATATTTGGATCTGGGCGACAATTTTCTTGGAGGTGAATCTTCTCTTTCTAGAGCAATCCCTTTTCATACGGGGGATCTACCAATGTTGCACACTCTCAGACTTGGTGGTAGGTTTGATCTCAAAAGTAAAGACATAGAGTGGTTATCTAACCTTTCTTCTTTGACAAATCTTGGCTTGAATTCACTGCGTCTTCATAACCATTCTCAACGATGGCTTCAAATGATCAGTAAGCGTATTCCAAACTTGAGGGAGTTGAGTCTAATTGATTGCAGTCTTACTGATAATGATGTTTCAACTTTGTTTGTTTCGCAATCCAACTTTTCCAATTCGCTTACCATCCTTGCTCTCTCTGATAATATGCTGACGTCATCGACAATTCAACTGTTGTTCAACTTTAGCTTTAATCTTCGAGAACTTTACCTTTCAAATAATAATCTTGTCTTGTCGTCATTTCTTGATATTTTTCCAAACTTTCCTTCTCTTGTGATCCTTGACCTTTCTTATAATAATCTAGCATCGTTAATATTTCTAGGTAATTTTAGCTTCAACTCCAAACTTGAAAAGCTTTATGTACAAAATTGTAGTCTTACAGATAAGAATTTTCCTATGTCATCTGCTCAAATTATGAACTCTTCATCTTCTCTTGTCAGCCTTGACCTATCCTCTAACTTGTTGACATCATCAACTATATTCCATTGGCTTTTTAACTTCACCACCAATCTTCACAACCTTCAACTTTCCAATAACTTGCTACAAGGTCCGATTCCAAATAGTTTTGACAAAGTAATGAACTCTCTTGAATATCTCGACCTCATTAATAACAAAATGCAAGGTGAGGTTCCAGCTTTCTTTGGGAATATTTGCACGTTGCAAGAATTGCACTTGTCATATAACAACTTCAGTGGGAACATTTCAAGCTTCATTCAAAATTCTACTTGGTGCAACAGACACATATTTCATACTTTGGGCTTGTCTTATAATCGGATTACTGGCACGTTTCCTAAAAGTATTGGATTGCTATCAGAGTTAGAGGCGCTGGGCCTAGTGGGGAATTCTTTGGAGGGTGATGTTACAGAGTCGCATCTCTCTAACTTTTCCAAATTAATTGCCTTGGACTTATCATACAACTCGATATCTCTAAAGTTTGTCAGCGACTGGGTTCCTCCTTTCCAATTAATATTCTTGCATCTAGCATCTTGCAAGTTGGGTCCTTCTTTTCCAAGCTGGCTCCACAGTCAAAGTCAATTAGAGTATCTAGATATTTCTAATGCTGGGATTAATGACTCTGTACCAGAGTGGTTTTGGTATAACTTGCGATATCTTAATTATAGACTGAATATGTCTCACAACAATTTGATAGGTGCAATTCCAAATTTACCAGTAAAGCTTCCACATGGAGCATCTATAGTTTTGAATTCAAATCAATTTGAAGGTTTCGTTCCTTCCTTCTTGCTACATGCTTCATCATTGGTTCTCTCTGAAAATAAATTTTCAGATTTGTTTTCACTCTTGTGTGACAACAACACTACTAGAAGCAGCTTGGGCACTTTAGTTTTATCAAACAATCAAATAAAGGGCCAACTGCCAAATTGTTGGGGACCTCTAAACTCATTATTGTTTCTTGATCTAAGCAATAATGACTTGTCTGGGAGAATTCCACCATCCATGGGTGCCCTTGTTAAATTGAAAGCTTTGGTTTTGCAAAACAATAGTCTAATTGGAGAAATACCTTCCACTTTAAAGAATTGCACCAATTTACTTTGGTTGGATGTTGGTGAAAATTCGTTGTATGGACCAATACCCTCGTGGATTGGACAAAGCCTGCAACAACTAATTGTCTTGAGTATGCCAGGGAATCGCTTCATTGGAAATCTTCCAGAGCAACTTTGTTACTTAAGGCAAGCTCAAGTGTTAGATCTCTCAAGGAATCATTTATCAAATGGAATTCCACCGTGTTTACAGAATTTCATTACCATGTCTAAAAAGAGCATCAACTCAACTGAAGCTCAAAATCATATATATCCGTACAATAATACTTACCAGAAACCTTATCTTTGGTTCCTCTATTATAGTTGGTTATACTATGATGAATATGTCCTTGACATTACATTGATGTGGAAAGGTGTGGAAAGTGAGTTCAAAGATCCAGAGCTGCTTCTTAATAGCATTGATCTCTCTAGCAATCATTTAACTGGTGAAATCCCGAAAGAGCTTGGACATTTGGTTGGATTAGTTTCTTTAAATTTATCAAGAAACAGTTTAAGTGGAGAAATCCCTTCTGATATTGGAAATTTAACTTCACTAGAATTTCTCGACTTATCAAGAAACCATTTATCTGGCATAATTCCTGTAGCTCTTTCACAAATCGACGGTCTAGGAGTGTTAAACTTGTCAGACAACTCTCTCTGTGGAAGAATCCCACCTGGAAGACACATGGACACTTTTCGTGCCTCTAGTTTTGAAGGAAATGTTGATCTTTGTGGTGAACAACTCAACAAAAGTTGTCCTGAAGTCATGCCACCAGCTATAGAGCCTGAAGGACCATCAACGCATGATGAAGAAGATGAAGACAATTCAGCCTTTTATGAAGCATTATACATGAGCATGGGCCTTGGATTTCTCACAGGCTTTTGGGGCTTTCTAGGGCCAATACTGATTTGGAGGTCTTGGAGAAATGCTTACGTGAGATTCTTGAACAAATTGATGTAATGGTGGGAGTAAATATGGTCAAGTGTCACAAGTTAATCACAAACTAGCAGGTATGCAACTACTTATTTGTGTCTCACTGATTATGCTTATTAAATCTCGACTTAATTAGTGAGCGTAGTTTGGTAGGCTTTTATCAATTCGCACTATATTGATTCTTTTTTGATTGATTATTATCTTCCTTTGTATGATGATTATCTTATTTTTTAAGCGATTGTAGTTGGTCTTATTATAATTCAGAAAATTGAGTAGCTTATAGATGCATTTCTAATATTTGAACTTTCTATAAGGTGTTTACTGAAATGAAATGTTAGAGCAACATTAAATAGTTAGATTTAGATTCTTTTTCAATTTCATTTGTTGATAATTAAAAATCTGTCTTTGTTTCTTGTTTTTGTTTTTCTATCACACAATTGAAACAAAATTGCAGTTGATTGCAGAGGAGTTACTGGCTATTGATGCTGGATAATGAAATGATGGTGGCTAGAAGCAAGTGAAAGGGATCAAGATATATATAAAAGCAGTGTTTGTACTTTGCAATAAAAGCGTAGAGAAAACTTGGTTTTGAATTTTGATTGTGCGTGTGTTATTGATGCTGTTTCTTTCCTACGTTTGAGCTTGGTATGATATGTATTTCTTTTTTCATGTATATAAACAAAGAGTACTCATTAATGATATATATATATATATATAGCAAGTTCTTATTACAATATTGCTCTTAGATAATTTCAGAAAAAGTGACTAATAAGTACTTAAAACAACTCAACACTTTTCGTTGCATGCATGGTGCAAATCAGCCCTATCATCCTTAGGGGTTATGCAGAGAAGAATTGTATTTCCAGCTGAGATCTTTATTATATTGGGGGTGGAGCTGCGGCACTTGAGGGGACGGTGCGGTTCTGAGCTCCAATAATTCCAAAGAGTACTGTTCGGGAGGTTTCACTAATTCCTCTTCTCCCCTAATAATACTGATTTGGTGGCCGTGAGAGAGACTAAATGGTACCAAATGTGATCTTATTGCTTTTGACGTTGAAGAGATCATGTTTTCACTTTTCAACCTTTTATAAATAAATAGCATATTCATATATGCATGTTGCTTATTGATAACATTCAAAATATAAAAATAAAAATTGTTTCTTTTGTGTACTCATTTTTGCTTTTTCCCTTGAGTAATTCACGAAGTCTCTTGCTAGTTCACATGCAGTTAACAAGCTCTGCATACCTTGTTATAAATTTATGATAAACGATAAGTGATCTTATTTTTATTGTGTTATTTTTCATTATATGATCTTGTGGTTTTTTTTTTTTTTTTGTTATCAATCAATTTTTATGATCATTTGATATTAATTCTGTTTTCATTTTTTTTATTGTTTTTGTTGCTTACCATATATCAAATTATTGTTCCAACACACTTCCATGGGTGCCAATTGTGGAGGCTTTAGTTTTAACTTTACAGAAACAATAGACTAATTGGTGCCATATGCAAATTATATATACACAAATCGTATCAATGCAAATTACTTCGAAATTGTTTTTTAATATAATATTAGAGTCAATTCTGATTACTTATTCAATCAATTCAAATATTCAATAGAATACGATTCAATTCGTAGAGAACAATTATCTCCTCTCAATTCTACTTCATAGTTTCTTTTTACACATACAGACATGATATCTTACATGGTTCAGCACTATTCGATCCACAGCATGTTGTACTTGTTGAGATTTCTGAATATGGGATTACTTTTTAACATACTTCTAAACATATACATCATCTTTGTTGTAAACATCCTTTAAACAAGTTTGGACAGATTGTAAGAATAGCGTTAGGCCTATTTTTAGTTTTTGGTTTTCTTTTATAAAATCATTGAAAATGCTCTTAACACAGTAAAAGAAATCAAGAATATAATTTCTTCTCTATTCATATGTTTCTACTTGGTATCATGAGCACCCAAAAATCCTTATTCAAACCATTTGTTTCTTTTTTAAAAATACATCAATATATCAAAAGATGTTACATCCGAGAATGTTTTCAATGCAGGAATCATTCTCACATAATCAAATTATGACATTTGGTCACAACTTATGGCAATGCATATTGCAGAGCTAGAGAAACTCTCGTACATCGATCAATGAAAGAAAAAAAAAAAAAACACTAAAAATAGGCTTAACGCTATTATAAACTCTTCGCCCTTGTAACCGTCACCACCCCAATACCGTTGGTGATATGGTGCGAGACACACAGGTTAGAAATGATAAAGGCCCATACTATTTCTACTGGGGTAAAAATTGAGGCCTTCAAATAGCTAGAACCAGAAACGACGCTTGACTAGCCTCCGTCGCTTGTCTTCCACCTTTAATGGTTGGCTAGTGTAACAAAGTCAAATTGTATCTAGCTGAATGGTAGAGATAATGGAGTATTTTTGGTATTTTTCACATTTTCTGAATGAATTACAAAGGGAAAGGGTTAGGATAGTGCTCCTTCCTAAGGAAGGAGATGAACTAAGAGAGAAGAAATCTTCAAGAGAGAGGTAGGATTAACTAAATGACAATTTCCATACCCTCTTTACATGCCATACCCCCTATTTATAATCTCCTAAACTCCCCAATTGGATTAATTGGGTTATTGGGCCTATAGCCTATAGCCTATAGCCCATTCCTACTCGTCACATTACTCTCCCTTTAAAATGGACCTTATCCTCAAGGTCCGAGAAATATCTCCACCCAGATCCCATTGCATAAATTGTAACTTGCTAAAATGGTCTTCAACAATTGAGCCAAATTTTGGAAATTGCAGGAAAAAAAATCCCCTTTGTTGTTAGCCCAAATTGTGTACCTTGTTTTTGTTAAGCCAATGCCAACCATCCCCGTCCAAAAAAATTGCTTCTCCATTAGTGGACCTGATTCGGCTTGGCCCAATTGCATAATTCGGATTTGTGTTGACCCAGAGTAGTACCAGACCTACTTTCCTCTTTTTCCCCCAAATTAACCCTAGACTCCTTCTTCCATTCTTCCCCTTTTGTTGTTGGCTGCTCCCTTTTCCTCATGGCCACCATTGCTTCCCTTCCCATCAAAATCAATGTGGCGAAGACCGCTACCATCACCCGCACTTCCTCGCCTGACACTGTTGCTGAGGCATCGTTCTCTCCCTTTTCCTCATCTTCCTCCATTGAAGTTGTAGCCCCTTCCTTCCCTATGAAAACGGCAGCAGCACAAGCAGCTCGTCATTGCGTCATCACCGCCCGTCACCATCGCTTCGTCGTCACCTGCCACCATCGCGTCGTCGTCGTTGCCATAGCAGCTAGCTCACCACCGTCGTCGTCCACTCGACCCACCACTGCCTCTATTTTCGTCTTGTCCCCTGCCTCCATTTTTGTTGCTATCGGTGCCAGAGCGCTCATGGCCACCACGGTTTCTCTCTCTCTCCACACCCAAGTCACAACGACAGTCACCCTCACGCGGTTATCCACGCCAGTCGCCGTCACTGAGGCTCCCTCCATCAACAGTCGTGGCTTCACAGCTACAAACGACATAGCAGCATTCTTCGCGAATCCCCCGATTTTAGCCTCTTGGTGAGCCATTGAAGGTGAACGAAACAGAGCTTGAAGAGAGGGAGAGGAAAAATGAAGGGACTGAAACCCTAACCTAAGCTGGTTACCACCTTGTCCTTCCGGCGATGTTGACGATGATGCTTCACCTTCCACCGCCTTGTGGTTTGGTGGCTTAGGCGGAGGAATCCACTGTTCTTCATCTAGATCAAGTTGGTTATCTTGTTGCTGCTGAGACTCTTTGTTTGTTGTTGTTGGATTTGCTTTTGTTGTTGTTTCTACCATGATCAATTTTTGCATCTGGCGTTGGATTTATAGATCTGAATTTTTGAATTCTTGAGCTATTGTTATTGAATTGATTGTTGCCTCTTGATTGCTTTGAACTTTTGTCTCTGCATTTTCTAGAATTTTTGCTTCTAATTCTAGTAGATCTTTCACTGATTTGCTCTGCACTTCTTATCTCAATTTTGCTATTGCTTCCTCCCAATCAATTTCCCACTCTTGAGCAATTTCTAGTAAAATTGATCTAAAATCTGGTTTGTAACGGCACAGGAAAGCTAGCTCGAAGGTCATCCAATCTGTCGATGGATTTCGCCAACGCCGTAGCCAAAACCAAGTCAGATTGCGGCCAGTCAAGCCTTCTTCAACCTGCAGCAATCTCTGCAGTACTGACGCTCCTTTGACCTTCCAAAGCTTCCACGCACTAAGGATCCACCAATAGGCATCTTCTCCGTCGAACAGTGGAATTTTCTCTTCTGATTTTTCTGAATTTTTTGGTGTGGAGGATGAGTTGTTGTCTCCACCACGGATGGTAGGCATGGTGGTCAATGAAAGCACCATTTGTAACGAAGTAAAATTGTATATAGCTGAATCGTAGAGATTAATGAAATATTTTTGGTGTTTTTCGCATTTTCTGGATGAATTACAAAGGAAAAGGGTTAGGATAGTGCTCCTTCCTAAGGAAGGAGATGAACTAAGAGAGAAAAAATCCTACAGAGAGAGGTAGGATTAACCAAATGACAATTTTCATACCCTCTTTACATGCCATACCCCTATATATAATCTCCTAGACTCTCCAATTGGACTAATTTGGTTATTGGACCTATAGCCAATTCCTACTCGTTACAGCTAGCTACTCGAAATCCTCACTTAAGATATGAAGTTGTTCTTGCCTATGTACATGACCATGACCACAGACCAAAACATTCATGGAATCCATCTAATAATAAGAATGCTTTCGTGGTACTTATGAATTACCACCCAAGCAAAACTTGAAATGGATTGTGCTAAATTATATGAACGAGCATAATACCCTGATCATTACATTCTAACAGAAAAATGCCTCAAAATTTTTAAAAAAATCCACTTTCCTCATAAAGGTTCTAATGTATAGAGGAGCCCAAACTATATCAGAATCATTCAGCAGCCAAGCCCATTTTTTGGTCTCTTGCCAACAAAAATGAGTTTTTGATGAAAAAATATATAGCAAATGGGTTCGGTTTTGATTAATGTGTAATGATGTATAGGAGAATATTCTAGGAATTTTAAGATTCTAGCTTTAATTTTTACAAGTTCAGTAGACAAACCACTGCGAGTCATAATATATTTTCATGATCGGTGTCCTGCACTACAACAAATTTGGCGTAATACCACGTTTCATTACAAAAATTTAGAAAACTTACATTTTTCTATTAATAACACGTAAAAATGTATTTTTTAGTATAAAAAGGAACGTTTTTAATGATCGCAGTAGGGATATACAAAATTCAGTCTAACTCCATAACTTGGACCGGCCCGAAACATTTGACCCAAAGATGATTGGGTCTATTCGGGTCTAAAGCGGGTTTGGGTCTTTAAAATTATTCCAATCCAAATATAAAGTCAGATTCTGGTAAAGGCAAAACTCAGTTCATGTACACCTCTAAATTAATGACTAACTTCATATATTTTGCAGGTGTTTCTACTAATGCATTTTAATCACAAGGAGCGAGTTCACAACAGGATGTTATGAACATAGATTGATTGCAAATGGATTTTGGCAGCCTTCTTTTGGAGTAGAAAAGCTAAAATTCATATTATGGTGCAACATTTTTTGGATAATCTATTGTAGTTAAATTATATGTCTATTTTGGTGTGTAGAAACCCAACACATGAAGTATGTATTGTTGCAATTTTATTAGTTTATGCATCTTAATGAGCACACCCATTATTTTTTTTGTTTGTGTTGTACACTAAAACTGTGAAAGTTTGAATGGGAATGCTAAAATTAAAAATCTTATGTCATTTTGTGTGTTTGAAATTAATGGATGTTTAGTTAGGAACTATGATGCTTATTCAAGTAGGAAGCAAAATGAGAAATGAAATAGTTGGTTTACAATTTTTTCAACTTCATTTTTTAATGGATGTCATTTTTTATTTTTTTGTTTGAGATAACGTTGGCCCGTTTTAGTCCCAATCCAAACCCGAGTTTTAACTCGACCTAAAGATGATTGAATCTATTCGGGTTTAGGGTATGGTTTGGGTCTTCAAAATTGGCCCAATCCAAATATAGGATCGGATTCGGATAAAAACAATGCCAACCCAACCCGACCCACGTACACCCTTAATTCGTAGTGAGATTTGAATTTAAGACTACATGCATACTTTAATTTATAATGCCCACCACTAATAATTATAATAATATTCCGACTATTAAATGGCCAGCCTACGTTTTCGTTATTATATCATGCATGTATTAATTGGAGTACACTTTTCTCATTTTAACTTGTGTTTATTGATTATTAGCCCAATTATATAAGAACAAAGAGGCCTCCTTGTGTTTTTAGCTCTATAGATTTGCAAAATGATTAGGCCTAGGATAGTGACAACAGATTTTGGCAGTCTATAAGAAATTATAAATTTTAAACATCCTTCTATAGTCACTACTGAAAGAATTACAAGAGGCACTTTCAACAAATGAGAGAGAGAGGCACTCACTCATATAAAGAGTGTTATTATTTTAATCAATTATTGTGAGACATGTTCTCTCTTTATATTTTATTTATTATTAGATTAAATTAAAAAGAAAGACTCATACTCTAAATTAAATTTGTTGACACAATATTTCACACCAAATAAATACAAATAATGTCATTCTTGGATAAACTGAACAATGTAGCTATAAATAGAAACCACTCATGATCTCATTCTCTCATCCACCTCTTACAACACACATAAACCTTAAACTTTGTTGTCCATCCATCCAAACAATGAAGATCACTACAACACTCTTTCTCTTCTTCTCTTTCCTCTTGGCCTTTATCACCATAACCCCAACACCTTCCTATGCCGCTCATGAAATGGTGAGAGACACAGAAGGCTACCCAGTTAGAATTGACAGAGGCCCATACTACTTCTATTCAGGCGAAACCGGCCTTCAAATAACTCAAACCGGAAATGAGATATGTGCACTCTTCGTCGTGCGAAGCTCCATCCAAGATCTGGGGTTGCCGTTAAAATTCTCAAACATAAGTGGATACAACGTCTTCACAGATGATTTGTTGAACATAGAATTCGACGGGATAACGCCTTCACACTGGCACGTTCGGGATGGGTATGTTCAAGTCAAGTTTAGTAATGAAAACCCTGAAGGCACGTTCAAGCTCAAGGTCGCTCTTGGTGCCGGTACGAGCACTGTTTACGAGATTTTGTACTGTCCTCCTCTTGATTCTGAATCAGGTGGTGGTGCTGATGATGAAGAATCATGCAAGTACCTTAAGTTTGTAACTGATGATGATAACATCACGCGTTTGGTTGTGGGGGATAGCATTGACTCATACTCCAACTTAAGAGTAAGGTTCAAGAGAAAGGAATTAGCTCCGGATATGCCAATGCCACTCTGAGAGGAGGAGCGTGGCTTGACAATATATTCAGAGACTAAGGACTACTTTATAAAAGCTACTCTAGAAAAATGGTCTATAAAATAAATAATATATGTCCTTCTCTGAAATACATGTATGGTGTGTGTTTAAGAACTGTATCATAATTTATCTTCTTAGCTTGTCTGTTTATGGAAGCCTCCTTCTATAAATTGAGGCCTCCTCACTCTTGTAAGATATCTAGAAATCTAAAATAAATTAAATCCTTTGTTCCTCTTAAATTTATGGCTTTCGAAATACCTCTTTTCTTCCTAAAAACCTGATTCCTCAGATCAACCCATGCATGATGTTTTTCACAGCCTCTTCTTCATATGATACCCAATTTCCCTCACTTGAAAGAAAGACTAACTTTGTTACCAAAATTCAAACCAAACCCTTCATCCAACAGACACAAGTTTAACCTGACGGAAAGCCTAAAGCAGTCTCTCAAGCTGAGGAAGTACTGAATTGACAAACTAAAAACCCTCTGGCTCAAAACAACCTGTTGCAGAAAATTGATAATACCATATATATATATATATATATATATATATATATATATTGATGTCTCTGCTAAAAAAGATTCTTATGTAATGGTTGAGAAATCCTTATATGGTCGTAAAAAGTCACGTTAAATAGACTTTTTAGGGCTTGGTTTAGAGACTTAGTAGTACTGCACACAAGGATTTCTTATACCGGTTACTATAACCCTAATATTCTACTGTTGACGTGTGAAGGGTCATGTACACTACATGCGTTGCTAGATGGTTTCAGTGCCTATAGTAAACTTCATATGCATAAGAATTTCTCGTGTCTAAAATGTTTTAACTTAAAATAATGGAATAGGATATCTCTACTTGTCTTCCACCTTTAATTGTCGGCTTGCTGTTCAAAATCCTCACTTGTGATTATTGCCTCGGAACATGACCATGACAACAGAACAAAACATTCACAGAACCCAATAAATATTAGGAATGCTTTCGTGGTACTTATATCGTGTATAAGAAAGTTGTTAGAAACGTAGGTTAAATGTCATTATTATTTGGTTGAATAATGCTTTGTTATAATATGTGATTTTCAATATTAATCTTTGTTTATTTAAAAGTATACATGCAATTTGTGTGACATAAAATTTTACTTAAACAATAACTCGCCCGTGCATCGCGTGGGTAATATCCTAATATCTTCACTATGCTAATCAATTACCCTTTCCACATATATTCCACATATAATGCCCACTACTGCTAATAAGACTATTAATGGTCTAACCTAGATTTTGACATTTTTTTTTTAAAATTCAAACATTTATTACTCACAACAATGATTAATTCCCTCACCGCACCTAAATTTACATAAAGTGATAGTAGAATATTAGTTGTGAAATATTTTCTTTATTTTCATGAGAATTGAATTTATACTACATGATTAAGTGACAATATGAATTAAGTATCATAACTTGTGGTTAGATTTTGTCAGCTTCCATCACATCGTTTTGTTATTATTATGCATTTTTTTTTGTATCTTGTAAGAATAGCGTTAGGCCTATTTTTAGTTTTTTGTTTTCTTTTATAAAATCATTGTAAATGCTCTTAACACAGTAATAGAAATCAAGAATATAATTTCTTTTCTATTCATATGTTTCTACATGGTATCACGAGCCAAACCCAAAAATCCTTATTCAAACCATTTGTTTCCTTTTAAAAATACATCAATATGTCAAAAGACAAATCTACTCCTGTATTGTTCCATCCGAGAATGTTTTCAAAGCAGGAATCATTCTCACATAATCAAATTATGACATTTGGTCACAACTTATGGAAATGCATATTGCAGAGCGAGAGAAACTCTCGTACATCGATCGATGGAAAAAAAAAAAAACTAAAAACTAAAAATAGGCCAAACGCTATTATGTGAAACATGCATCATGCAAATTTATTGAAAATAAGTTTACATTATGCATGACATTCAAAGTCCTAAAATTTAGTAAATGACTTGACATAGGCATATATGAGTAATGTTTTAGTATTTGAGCAATGTTATTTACCACTTCCTTGGAAGTTTGCCATCACATTTTGTTACTATCTCTTACCCCAAAGTCAAACTTTTAGTTCTCTTAGAAAAACCACTTCTACTTCTATTTCTATTGGGGTGAAAATTGCTGCCTTCAAATAGCTAGAACCAGAAACGACACTTGTCTAGCCCCCGTCGCTTGTCTTCCACCTTCAATTGTTGGCTAGCTACTCGAAATCCTCACTTGAGATATGAAGTTGTTCTTGCCTATGTACATGACGATGACCGCAGAACAAAACATTCATGGAATCCATCTAATAATAAGAATGCTTTCGTGTTACGTATGATTTACCACCCAAGCAAAAGTTGAAATGGAAATTGTGCTAAATTAGATGAACGTGCATAATACCCTGATCATTACATTCTAACAGAAAAATGCCTCAATTTTTTTTAACAAATTCACTTTCCTCATAAAGGTTCTAATGTATAGAGGAATATTCTAAAAATTTGAGAATTCTAACTTTTAATTTTTACAACATTTTAGTGCTTTCATTTATGAGAGCAGGGTTGCAATGGGGTCACCCCTTCCCTTGAGTTGGGTTTAATTGGCCCAATTGGGCCGAAACCAACCCTGTTCAGTAGTAGGAGCCCAAATTATATCAGAATCATTCAGCCAAGCCCAAACGAGTTTTTGTTGCAAAAATAATAGCAAATGGCTTCGGTTTTGATTAATGTGTAATGATGTATAGGAGAATATTCTAGGAATTTTAAGATTCTAGCTTTAATTTTTTACAAGTTCAGTGGACAATCCACTGCGAGTCATAATATATTTTTATGATCGGTGTCCTGCACTACAACAAATTTGGCTTACTGCCCCGTTTCATTACAAAAATTTGATCTAAAATTACATTCTTTTATTAATAACACGTAAATATGTGTTTTTTAGTATAAAAAGGGGCATTTTTAATGATCGAATGTTATATTTTATAATACTTAAAGTCATTTTCAATTTGTCAATTACATAAAAGTGATGTCTTAACTTCAAAAATATAGTATTTGTTAAAAGTAGCTTTATTAAAATGTAGCTTTTCAGGCTATCCTTTTTAAAGGGTTACTAAATTGAAGATGACCTTAGATACAATGTAGTTTTTGGTTAATAAAAATATTATTTTTTATAAATAAAAAAAAAAGCATAATTTTGAGTGTAATTAATAAAAAAATACTTTTTTTTATACTTTGAAAATTACATTGTTCGCAGTAGGGGTGTACAAAACCAGGTCTGACCCACTAACTTGGACCAGTCCGAAACATTCAGCCCAAAGATGATTGGGTCTATTCAAGTCTAGGGTCGGGTTTGAGTATTTAAATTTGGCACGGTCTAAATATAGAGTCGTGTTCCAGTAAAGGCAAACTCAGCCCATGTACACCCTTAAATTATTGACTAACTTCATATATTTTGTAAATATTTCTACTAATGCATTTCAATATCAAGGAATGAGTTCACAACAAGATGTTATGAACATAGATTGATTGCAAATGGATGTTGGCTACCTTCTTTTGGAATAGAAAAGCTAAAAGTCATACATGGTGCAACATTTTTTGGACAATCTATTGTAGTTAAACCATCTGTCTATTTTCGTGTGTAGAAACCTAGCACATGAAGTATGTATTGCTGCAATTTTCTTAGTTTATGCATCTTAATAAGTGCGCCCATTATTTTTTTGTTGTTTGTATTGTGCACTAAAACTATGGAAGTTTGAATGGCAATACTAAGTTTAGAAATCTTATGTCATTTTGTTGTTGTGTTTGAAATTAACGGGTGTTTAGTTAGGAACTATAATGCTTATTCAAATAGGAAGTAAAATGAGAAATGAAATAGTTGGTTTGCAAATTTTTCAACTTCCTTTTTTACTAGATGACATTTTTTATTTTTTGGTTTGAGATAACATTGACCCGTTTTAGACCCAGTTCAAATCCAGGTTTTAACTCGGCCCAAAGATAATTGAGTCTATTCAGGTTTAAGGTTGGGTTTGAGTCTTCAAAATTGGTCCAATCCAAATATGGATCAGATTCGAGTAAAAACGAAGTCGACCCAACCCAACCCATGTACACTCCTAATTTGTAGTGCGATTTGAATTTAAGACTACATGCATTCTTTTATGTATAATGCCCACGACTAATAATTATAGTAATATTCTGACTATTAAATGGCCAGCCTACTTTTTTGTTATTATATCATGCATGATTGCATGTATTAATTGGAGTACACTTGTCTCATTTTAATTTGTGTTTATTGATTATTAGCCCAATTATATAAGAACAACGAGGCCTCCTTGTGTTTTTTGCTCAATAGATATGCAAAATGATTAGGCCTAGGATAGTAACAACAGATTTTGGCAGTTTATAAGAAATTATAAAGTTTAAACATCCTTTTGTAGTCAACACAGAAAAAATTTCAAGAGGCACTTTCAACAAATAAGAGAGAGAGAAGCACTCACTCTTTAGAGAGAAACACTCACACATATAAAGAGTGTTATTATTTTAATCAATTGTTGTGAGACATGTTCTCTCTTTATATTTTATCTATTATTATATTAAATTTAAAAAAAAGAATAAATAGATGATATGTAAAATTTGTCGACACAATATTTCACATCAAATAAATACTAATAATATCGTTCCTGGAAAACAGAACAATGTAGCTATAAATAGAAACCCCTCCTAACTCTCATTCTCTCATCCACCACTTACAACACACATAAACTTGCTGTCCATCCATCCAAACCATGAAGATCACTACAACACTCTTTCTCTTCTTCTCCTTCTTCTTGGCCTTTGTCACCATAACCGCAACACCTTCCTCTGTAGCTCATAATATAGTGAGAGACACAGACGACGCTGCAGTTACAGACATCCCATACTACTTCTCTTTTCACTACGATCAGGGCCTTCAAATAGCTACGATTGGAAACGACATTTGTGCACTCTCCGTCATGGAAAGCCCTGCCAAAGATCTAGGGTTGCCGTTAAAATTCTCAAACATAAGTATACGCAACATCGTCTACACAAATGATTTGTTGAACATAGAATTCGACGGGATAACGCCTTCACATTGGCACGTTCAAGATGGGTATGTTCAGGTCAAGTTTAGCAATGAAAACCCTGAAGGCACATTCATGCTGAAGATTGATATAGATTCCGGTGTGATCCCTACTTACAATATTATGTATTGTCCTCCTCTTGATTCTAAATCAGGTGGTGGTGGTGATGATGAAGAATCGTGCAAGTACCTTAAGTTTGTAACTGATGATGATAACATCAACCGTTTGGTTGTGGGGGATAACATTCATTCATCCACCAACTTAAGTGTAAGGTTCAAGAGAAAGGAAACTCCAGAGCAGAGTGGCACAGCCAAATGCCAATGCCCCTCTGAGAGGAGGAGCGTGGCTTGACGATATATTCAGAGACTAAGGACTACTTTATAAAAGCTACTTTAGAAAAGTGGTCTATAAAATAAATAAAGCATGTCTTTCTGCGAAATACATGTATGGTGTGTGTTTAAGAAGTGTATCAAAATTTATCTTCTTAGCTTGTCTGTTTATGGAAGCCTCCTTCTATAAATTGAGGCTTCCTCACTCTTGTAAGATATCTAGAAATCTGAAATAAATAAAATCACTTGTTCCTCTTAAATCTATGGCTTTCTAAATACCTCTCTTCTTCCTAAAAACCAGATTCCTTATATCAACCCATGCATGATGTTTTCCACAGTCTCTTCTTCATATGATACTCAATTTCCCTCACTTGAAAGAAAGACTAACTCTGTTACCAAAATTCAAACCAAACCCTTCATCCAACAGACAGAAGTTCAACCTGAGGGAAAGCCTAAAGCAGTCTCTCAGGCTGAGGAAGTACTGAACTGGCAAACTGAAAACTCTCTGGCTCAAAACAACCTGTTGCAAAAGATTGATAACACTATATATATATATATATATNTATATATTGATGTCTCGCTAAAGAAGTTCTTATGTCATGGTTGAGAAATTCTTGTGTGGTCGTAAAATGTCATGTTAAATAGACTTTTTACGGCGTGGTTTAGAGACTTCATAGTCATTAAACCACACACAAGGATTTCTTATACTGTTTACTATAACACTCTAATATTCTATGGTTGACGTGTGAAGTGTCATGTTACACTACATGTGTTGCTAGATGGTTTCAGTGTCTATAGTAAACTTTATATGCATAAGAATTTCTCGTTTCTAAAATGTTTTAACTTAAAATAATGGAAGAGGATATCTATACTTGTCTTCCACCTTTAATTGTTGGTTTGCTGTTCAAAATCCTCACTTGCGATTATTGCCTCGGAACATGACCATGACAACAAAACAAAACATTCATAGAATCTAATAAATATTAAGAATGCTTTTGTGGTACGTATAATAAAGAATTACCGCAAGCAAAAGTTGAAATGTGGAAATTGTGCTAAAGTAACACATTATACCCTGATCTAATATTACATTCTACCAGAAAAATCCCTCAAGATTTCAAAAATTTCCCTTTCCTCATAAAAGTTTTGTTGAAAAAAGTTAAGTATTTCAAAAGTTCTAGTCCCACATTGGTTAGCACTCAAACTTTTCAAGTATTTATATACCTTAGTTGTTGTTGTATTGGTAAAAAGGCTTGAGAAAGGGGTTGGGCTTACGCACATGAGTCCAAGCCATTTGGGCTCGTCGAAGTCCAAATCAATGGATGAAGGGGGGTGCATGAGTAAGCCAGTGATGAAATGTTTGGGTAATATACATACGGAGTTACAAGTTCAAAGTTCAATGTCATCGTTGAATCAAAAAAGACAAGTCAACTAGCAGAAATCGTGACTTTTCTTTTTTGATGTTAAATAGTTGTATAAATTTTTTGTTACATTATCATGAACTATAATAGGAGCTTAGAGAGAAGAGTGAGTGAGAAAAGACTGAATTGATGAACGAATGAATGAATTGAGTTTACATGGTAGTTGGAGTTGAGCTTATATAGTAAGGTTGTCACATAACTGAATAAACAAATTAAAGAGGGAAAGCTAACTAACTTAGGTGTAACCAACTAACTAACATGTTTGCATATAACATAATCAAAATATCATTTGTACAATAAAATTCGGACAACAACCATACAACTTTCTCACAAAAGTATGAGTCTCATCATAGAGAGAGAAAATACGAGCATGGTAAAACCCATACTTTTATGAAAGAGTTGTATGGTTGTCCGAATTTTGTTGTAAGTGTAACGTTCCTCAAATAGAATACATGGCATGCAATCAATTTGAAATTTTAGACAACAAAAGCCCTCTCTCAAACTATATAAGAGGCTTCCATTTCGGTCTCCCTAGACTCAACCCAAATCTATTTATGCTAAAAAAAATATTTAAGTGTTCATGAAACACATTTAATGCATGTTTTATGATCATTATTAACCATTAATTTTTAACTGTTCATGTATCTTTTAAATATTTTAAATTAAAATCAATAATTAATAATATTCATGGAACACTCATTAAACTCCTCAATCACTTACTTGACCCTAAAATGAGAGGCATGTTTCTAAAGCTTATGTCTATCTAGTCTTTTATTTTCCCTCTCTCTTTCAAAACATAATCGCTCAAAAGGTGACAGTCAAAGATTCTGATCTCTTCACAAATTTAACCGTTCCCCTTTTTTTTATCACTTTTAAGAACATTCCATTTCATCGAACCGTCAAATAACCTACAAATCAGCCCTAGCCATGCCATTAAACAAACTCCTAATCCAAGCATTTATAGACAAGTCAAAATCTTCACAATTGTAGCACCAATGAACATGACAATGAAAGCAGAACAAATAATCAATAGAACCTAATATGAAACTCCCAACAGATGAATCGATACCGTTATTTTTCAGACTGTAAACAGAAAACAGGGAACGGTGGTAGTGACAAAGCAACTTTTCTACCAGCCCAAAATGTTAACGATGAAACTACTTATATCGTGTATAAGAAAGTTGTTAGAAACGTAGGTTAAATGTCATTATTATTTGCTTGAATAATGCTTTGTTATAATATGTGATTTTCAATATTAATCTTTGTTTATTTAAAAGTTTACATGCAATTTGTGTGACATAAAATTTTACTTAAACAATATTTTAACTCGCCCGTGCATCGCGTGGGTAATATCCTAATATCTTCACTATGCTAATCAATTACCCTTTCCACATATATTCCACACATATAATGCCCACTACTGCTAATAATACTATTAATGGTCTAACCTAGATTTTGACCTTTTTTTTTTTAAATTCAAACATTTATTACTCACAACAATGATTGATTCCCTCACCACACCTAAATTTACATAAAGTGATAGTAGAATATTAGTCGTGAAATATTTTTTTATTTTCATGAGAATTGAATTTGTACTACATGATTAAGTGACCATATGAATTAAGTATCATAACTTGTGGTTAAATTTGGTCAGCTTCCATCACATCGTTTTTTTATTATTATGCATGTAATAATTATAGTACGCTTGTCTCGTTTTAATTTGTGTTTATTGATAACTAGCTCAATTATATAAGAACAAAGATGCATACTTGCGTTTGTAGCTGTTTAGATATGCAAAGCAATTTGGCGTAGGATGTTGACATATTATAAGAAATTATTATACATTTAAACATCCTTATATTCACCACTAAAATGTGTTCATAATTTTTTATGCATGCAAAATGCATTTTTATAGCTTAATGGTGATATATTTAATGCGTTTGTTTCAGTTACTAAAAAAGTAATTAAAAAGTTGATTTTTAATATAAAGTTCAAAAAGTTAAATATAAATTTTTATGAGAAGTCTTTTTGTTTGGCTTCTCCAAAAACAAAAGTTGGTAACTATTTTTTTTTAAAAATTTTTATTATTTTTAAAATTTATACAAATATACGAAATTGATTATTTTAAAAAATGGTTATTTTAACAAATAAACAGAAACAAACACATCCATTTTCAATATAAAATATTTATATTACATGAAATTTTCATATTAAATGAGATTTTAAAAAGGCTCATACTTCAATTATATCTCATCCGTTGATATAACGTTTCACCCTAAATGAAAACAGAAGAGGATTTTTCCTAAATGAATGGAACAATGCAAGTATAAATAGAAACCCCCCTTGGGTCTCATTCCCTCAGGATCCACCCCTTACCTACAACTCACATAAACCTTGTTGTCCAGCCAGACAAACAATGAAGATCACTGCAACACACTTCATCTGCCACTGGTGAAATAGTGAGTGACTTGGAAGCCTATCCGGTTTCAACTTTTCAACTAAAAGCGGGGGCCATACTACTTCAGAAATGACATTTGTGCACTCTCTGTCGTGCAAACCCCCACGTACGACCAGGGGATGCCGTTAAGTAAGTGTTGGAAATCTCATCTTTACTGATGAGTTGCTGACCATAGAATTCGATGGGATAACACCTACACATTGGCATTCAAGTTGGGTTTTGCACATTCAAGCTTCACAACACTAAGGATTCAAGCGCTTACGAGATTTCGTACTGCCGTCCTCCCAATTCTGAATCAGGTGGTGATGATGATGCATCGTGCAAGTACCTTACGCTTGTAAATGATGATGATAACAGCAAGCGTTTGGCTGTGGGAGATAGCATTGATTTATACTCCAACTATTTCGTCAGGTTCGAGAATAAGGAAGCTCAGAGGCAGAGTGGCACTTGCAACTGCCAATGCCCCTCTGAAACGAGTGTGGCCTGACAATATACATATAGATGTCTTGTTAGAGAAGTTCTCATGTCATAGTTGACAAATTCTTGTGTGGTAGTTAAATAGACTTTTTGCGTGTGCGGTCAAAGACTTGAAAGCATGTTTAGTATAAAATAACACTCTTAAACCACACAAGAATTTCTTATACCGTTTACTATAACCACTCTAAGCTACGGACATTACTCTATCTTACATGTGTTGCCGGATGATTTTAGTGCCTATAGTAAACTTTATATGCCTAAGAATTTCTCATCTGTAAAATCTTTTAACTTAATATAATGGAAGGGGATATCTCTACTTGTCTTGCCACCTTGAATTGTTGGCTCGCTGCCCAAAATCCTCATTTATGATTCTTGACTCTGAACACGACCATGACAACAGAACAAAAACATTCATAGAATCTCGTAGTAATAATGCTTTCATGGTACATATAAAGAATAAAGAATTACCCCAATTTGATACCCCAGTCTAGTAGTAATCCCTGCATTTCTGGTTGTGTCTTCCACATCAACCTTAATTTGATAGCTTGCTGCTCAAATTAATCCTCACTTGTATGTGAGGAGAATTGTTTCTTGCGTCTGTCATCCATTGTATCTGCAAAGTAAAATGTCTATGGCATGTACTTTTTTGAATAATAATATATGTCATCAATATCTTGAAATCTTAAAATGTAATTATCACTTATTTTATTTAGTATATACTCCTAGACAAGTCAATTCGTAGAAATCAGCAGCTTGACATATGGGGCGCTACTGCCACACATATTTGCAAGCTGCACTGAGGGGACTCCTACAAGAAATTCTTTGTTAGGCACAAGTTAAACAAATCATGACACACAATATAAGTGGGTCTTACTATCTTTATTATGTACCCCACTAAGTTCTTTTAAGTCACACCAAGTGAGACTCACTTTTATTCTGTGTGTGCTCAAAGATGATGTGTTAGACTTGTGCCAAATTAAGAATTTCTCTGACTCCTAAAGGGGCCGGCATAAACCAACCAACCAAGCCACTTTCCTCGCACAGAACCACAAGCCTCATTAATAACATATGGAGCTATTTACAGGTTGCTCTTCACATTCAATAATGTACTCCAGCGTCAAATCCCATTCTGCCAAATTTGCTAGAGATTTCTTTCAGCCATGTACCATTGAAAACCAACAATGCTACCTACATCTCCAGAGTTTTTACCATTTGATTATAACTAGGCCCACCTTCTTTTATACGCATGTACATCTACATCCACATTTCATTGGTAGATATGAGAGACATGTTTCTAAAGCTTATGACTATCCAGTTTTTTATTTCAAAACATAATCACTCAACAGGTGACAGTCAAAGATTTTGACCTCTTCACAACTTTAATCCTTTCTCCTTTCTTTACCACTTTTAAGGGTATTCCATTTCAGAAAACCGCCAAATAACTTACAAATCAGCCCTAGCTATGCCATTAAATAAACTCTTAATCCAAGGATTTATAGACAAGTCAAAATCTTTACAAATGCACATTTGATCAAGAGGTCCTATAACCATTTCTAACTCCAGTGCTCAAGTCCTATGACTTCAACACCATAATTACCTTCCAAAGTAGCTCACTTGTCTCGATTAACAAAACCACAATTGTCGCATAGATGAACATGACATTGAAACAAAACATCAATAGAATCTAATATGAATCCTTTCATGGTACTATGAATTACCCTCAAGCAAAAGTTGAGATTGTAAATGTGCTAAAGATGAATGCATCATATACATGATCATTACATTCCACCACAAAAATGGCTAAAAGTTTTTCACTTTCCTTCGAAAAGTTCAGGAAACATTCTGCAACTAGTCATCATATGCTGATATATCATCTTAAGTCCGAAGCTCCCAAAAGATGAATCGTCCTATTCTCTTTCAGACCATAAATAAAAAACAGGGACAGGTGGTAACACAGCAACTTTTCTACCAGCCCAAAATGTGTCTAATCGCCCTTCCTTCAAGTTAGAACTTTAAAAATACAGAAGGTCCTCGCATATTAAACCCATATCATAGGGTGATCTCTCTCTCTCTCTCTCTCTCACACACACACACACACACGTATATGATCTATCCAAACAAATGATCTATCTATGTATGGAATATCTCACAATGATGACACCAGAAAAGATATCTAAATCTCGGGTTGGGAAATGCTCGATTCAGGAAAAGATTGCAAACTGATTAATTTATAAGACGGCAAGCAATATAGGAATACAATGGCCATAGTTACAAAGGAGTAAATGATTCTATTACAAGACTAATGATACGAGAGGAAGCAATGAATAATAAAGATAACCAATAAGCATACAAAAAATGTGAGTTGTTTGGATAAGTATTCAATGTGTATGAAGAAATTGGCAAGGTTCATTAGAAACAAATACTGGAAATGTAATTATTTTTTCCTGCTAAAGCTAGAGTACAATTTTTGTTGCCAATCCCAAACTTCGTGTATTGAGGCTGAACATCAGCAAGATCACATTTATTGGGATCATCATAACAAATTTCTAGCATATCAACTAGTGCAGTAACATGATAGAAACTGTATGTGTACATGCCATTCTAGTTGCACATTTGCCATAATGATATCGCTATGGTATATAGTATGCTGCCTCAAGATAATCAATTCTCTATTGAAAAATTCTAACGTAACTGAAGCAACTACTCATGTCAACTGTGTAGATATCAAACAAAACAAAGATAAACAAAAGTGCAAAACCAAACTAGGGAAAGCCAAAGAGAATTCCGAAATACCGCAAAATGCAATCCAAACTCAGCTAGGGAGAAGAAGAATCAGGCACTTCATCACTCAACTCCTTCTCCTTCTGCCTAAGATATTGCTGCAATATGGTAATCCTAGCAGTCTCAAATGCAAAGTAGCCCAACGCCGAGAAGCAGGCACTGTGAAGAACTCTAGGCCCCATACCTCTGGTCAATCCAACCCACCCTTCCTCCCTCAGAATCTGCTTCACCGTCCCTGAAACACCGCCGTAAACCACCGCTGCAACCTTGTTCGCAGCCTCCCCATGAACCTGAGTCATCAACCTAGTCTTCACCACATCCAAAGGAGTAGTAAGAGACGCCGAAATCGCGCCGGCGAGGGCCCCACATAGCACACTCTGAACAGGCTCCAAATGATTCTTATTAGTGCTATTCAAAACCGCAGCTTTCAAATACTCAAAAGAGGAATAGCTCAAAACCCCAGCTGGTAAATTCCTCAGCAAAGTGGCAGAGTAACCGGCATAGAGCCCCAAAATCCCATCTTTCTCCAGAATCTTCACCAAAACCTCCCAAGATCTTCCCTTTGCACCAGCCTGCATCCTCTGAGTGATTAACTCCTTAGGAACCATTATCGCAGAGGAGACAAGGTTCCCCATTGCGCCAGCACTCGGAGGAATCAGAACCGAAGGGTAACCCTCGATTTTTGAGAGGAATGACTTACCAAACTCGCAGGTGCCGAAGTACATGGCGGAGGACGCGGTGGAGCCCACGATGACGGCGGAGAGGCCGCTGTAGAACCCCAATATGCCCTTCTCCTGGAAGGTCTTCACGACGGCGTCGAGGGCATTCTTGTAAATTTCCGAGGCCCCTTTGGTCTGCATCTTGGTCTTGATGGTGTCGAGCGGGTGGAGGCACGCGTGGGTGAAGGCGCCGGCGATTCCGCCGCCGGCCGCGCCGATGAACGCCCGCTCGATGACGGTGAGGTTTCTCAGCAAAGTTTGGGGCTTTGGGGGTTTGGGGGAAGTGGGTCGGAGCCAGTTTGGGGTTTGGGTTGGGTTTGCGAGTGTGGCGGCGGTGGTTGAAGCAAAAGGGAGGTTGTTGCTGCTGCGGTTCGTGGCGGTGAGGGTGGTGGTGGTGAAGTGGTTGAGGATGGAGGTGAAGTCGGTGAGGGATAAAGGGTCATTGTGGATGGGATTGGGAGATGGGAGGCCAAGAGAGGAAGAGATCCTGGCTTCCATGGAAGGATGAGAATTTCTTCGAAAACAGTGTGTTAGCCACTCAGCTTGATAAAACAGAGAGAAGTGAGATCTTCTTGTCCAATTACTTTTTTCCTTTATATATATGGATAATTAAAGCATAAATCAAATAAATAAATAAATATATTATTGGTAACATTTCTTTTGTCCCGTGTAACGCAAGGAGATTGAACAAATGAAGTTTAATGTTTATAAAATTGGGAAATTTTTGAGATTTGAGATTTGGTTAAATTAATTAATATGTATATAAGCATAGATGGTGCCGGTAAAGTTGTGTGTAGATCCGAGTTGAAGGCCTCGGGTCATGAAAGCATATGGTCCTAAGGTAGTATAATCTAAATTATTAATAAGACTATTACTTCTACGTAAAGTTGTTTTAGGAGGTTTTAATTGTCTTTAATCACAATCACAATTCTAAAGTCATATATATTTTCATGCTTACCTCTCGTTAATAATTTAATCATTTTAATTTTTTACATATTATAATTATTTAAAATTACTCATTTATGAGACTTTAAAAGAGTGTCACTGAGAGGAAAAATAATTCTATTTTGTTATATCTTTCACAACTATAAAGTTATCTTAGATATTTTATTATTAATCTTTTATTTATTTATGACATACATAAACTTTATATTTTTAATTAATAATAAAAAAATTAAACATAATGTTATTATGTAAAAAAATAACATAAAGTAAACTATTTCTAATTAGAAGTTGGAGAAAGAGGCAACCGTCATGCTGCCTCCTTTGTTGGGGTACAACGTTGATCATGCTGCTCTATTTGTCATCTAGTAAATTTCATATCTATTTGTCCTATTTTATAAAATAATCGTTAAAATTTTCTTCTATTCCCTTTTTCATGGATATGAAGCTCAGGTAAAAGAAAATATTGCTTAATTCTTATGCAAATTATTTTACTCCTTTCGTATTTGTCCATTTTGAATTGTGCAGATATTAAAAAATATTTAAAAAATATAAAATAAAAAATTGATAATATTTTACATAATTGTCCTTATTTAATTTTGAGATAATGAAGATAATTAGAGTTAGTAATAACGTATATAAATATGAGATAGTGTATTTATTTAATAGGGATATAAAAAAATTAATTAATGTGATATAAATTTAAAAAATTGATAAATATTTATAAAAATATCAAAATAAAAAGGTGGACAAGTTAAAAAAAAAGTAATGTTTATTAGCTGAATTAGAATTTTCGTTTCATTAGTAAGATTTGTGGCTTTGGTAAGAATCATGAGTTGTGACAATACTTAAATTTGTTAATAAAGTTGTGCAATCATTTAAGGTTATAAACGAAGTCACAATAACAACTAATATGTATAATTTAAAGTATCGTCACAATTATATTTTTAGTCTTTACTAGTGTCGCACACTCTCAGTTGTTATCACATTCTCATTTAATATGAAAAATTAATGAAAACATAATAATACATCAGTTATGTTACATGTACACCCATATATCATACACCATACATACACCGTATTAAAATACACTGACCCCCAAAATAATTGTTTCATCCACTCTTTCTCTCACTCTCACCAATACGAGCGTGAACCCACATTCCTTATCTTCATCCTCTTTCTCGAAAATTTTCAATGTTCATTGCTCTCTGCTCTCTTCACCCTCTTCGTTCTTTTCGACCTCGTCGTTCTCATCGACTCGTCGTTTTCTCTGACTTCATCGTTCTCTTCGACCCCGTCGTTCTCTTCGATCTCATGCGCAAGATCTAAGAATTGTTAGAGAGATGAGTAATTGAAGATGTTGCTGCTTGTTATCATCTTTTAACTAAAAAAGAAAAAAGTTCCAAAAAAAACCAAAGCATAATTGACAGGAGGAAGGAAAAGAACAAGATATACATGACTTATGCTGTGACCTGTGACCTGTGATAATGTTTGCACATACGCCCATTTAATATTTGCATATATGCACATATAAAGTTTGCACAATTCTGCAATACATCAAATTCTGCATTTTTATGCATTTGTGACAAATACATAATGCTTATATCACATCATCTAATGTTTATTATGGCAATATGTAAAAAATTGTGTCAAAATATTTATAATATGTATGCATTAATTGTTGAAAGGTTGAAAATGTGCCTGATAAAATGGAATGATCTAAACATGGCTGGTGCCATTGCATCAGCAGCAGAAGAGAGAAACTTAGAGAACAAGGAAGGTGCTGAATATGAATATATTCGATTGAATTGAAAAAGTGAGTACAAATGCTAAACAGTAATGTATATATACATGTACAGGGCATGTGCTAGCTTGATTCACAAGCTAGCCAATCTAACTAACAAACTAACCGACTATAACAGCTGTAACAACTAATTCTAACAGCTAGCCAACTAACTACTTCAGTAACTTACTGTGCAAGCAACTACTTTCATTCTCTCTAATTGATAAATATGAGACAAAAGCTACATTTTGTCTCCTATATCTAACACCCCCTGCAAGCTGGATTGGGTGAGTGAATGGAAAACAGTCCAAGCTTGACCAATAGGTATTAAATGGTCCTGGAGGAAGAGGCTTTGTTAACACATCTGCTACTTGGTGCTTTGTGGAAATGTGCTGAATGGTAAGAAGACCAGATTGCAGTTTCTCCCTGACTAAATGACAGTCAATCTCAATATGCTTTGTCCTTTCATGCATGACTGGATTGTTAGCCAATTGAATAGCCGAATTGTTGTCACAGTGGATTAAAATTGGCTGTGTATGAGGAATGCCAAAATCATACATGAGATAACTCAACCATTGTGCCTCACAGGCTGCATGACTGAGAGCTCTATACTCGGCCTCCGACGTGAGACAATAGACTGTTTCTTACTTTTCCAAGAGATGAGAGAAGAACCAAGGAAAAAACAGAAACCAGACATTGACTTCCTTGTGTCTAAACATGCACCCCAATCAGAATCTGAGTAGCCAGTTATCAAGAGGTTAGAATTTGCAGAAAATAAGATACTAGCAGAAAATTAGAATTCGGTGTGCAGCTTGCATATGCTCAGTGGTTGCACAGTCTAAAAACTGACTAAGCTTGCTTAGTGCAAATGATATATCTGGCCTGGTGTTGGTGAGGTAAATTAGTCTTCCAATTAGTCTTCTGTATGCTGTAGGATCAGGTAAGGGAGTGCCTGAACTTTTGCATAGTTTGTTGTGGTAGTCCATAGGGGTGGCTGCAGGTTTACAAGCAAGTAAACCACAATCTTTGATTAGTTCCAAGGCATACTTCCTCTGATGAATGTGAATTCCAGAGCTTGATCGTGCAACCTCCATGCCAAGGAAGTACCTTAGCTGGCCAATATCCTTGATCTTGAATAAGCTATCTAAGAGGTGCTTGATAGAGGTAATTTCTTCAATATCATCACCTGCTAAAATGAGATCATCAACATAAACTAGGATAGCAGTGTAGCCATGGTTAGTTTTCTTTGTGAAAAGGGAATAATCAGCCTTAGATTGAATATAATTCTGTTGTAGCAGCACTGAAGTGAGTTTCAGGTTCCACTGCCTACTTGCTTGCTTGAGCCCATACAATGACTTTTGCAACTTGCATACTAACCCAGGTTTGGTTACACTTAAGCCTTGAGGAATCTTCATGTACACTTCCTCAAATAGATCTCCATGTAAGAAGGCTGTGTTCACATCTAGCTAGTGCAAATGCCAACCTTTGGCAGCAGTGACAGCAAGTAGTAACCTCACAGTTGTCATCTTCACCACAGAACTAAATGTTTCAGCATAATCAATGCCATAGGTTTGGTTAAACCCATTTGCTTCCAATAGCCTTCTTGTGAGGAGGTAATTCAGTTAGTGTCCAGGTCTCATTTGCCTCAAGAGCTAATAGTTCGGCTTTGATTGCAGCTTGCCAACATTCATGAGCCACGGCTTCTTTGTAGGTTGTGGGTTCATGGAAAGATGATAAGGCTAATGCATAGTGTTTATGAGATGCAGATAAAGAATCATAAGAAAGGTAGTTGGAAATTGGGTACCTGACTTGATGATTAGTGTAGTTACTGCTGAGGTAGACAAGGCACAGTGATAATCTACCAAGTAGCTTGGGGGCCTTCTAGCTTGGCTTGATCTTCTTGCATCTGCTGTCTCAGGTAACAGGAGATTAGCTGGTAGTGAAAGGGTTGTGTGTTGCTGAGTGTGCTGTGTTTCAGGGTCAGGGTAGGCAGGGTCTGAATCTAGGTTGGTGACAGGTGATATTGTGGGAGAATGATGTGGCTGTGAGGGTGAGGTGTGAGCTGCTGTAGGTGCAGGAGTAGGTCCAAGGGTAAAGTCAGAATCAGTGAAGGGATCAAGGCTGATATTGGTTGGTGAAATTGGGTGAATTGAATCACAGAAGGGAAGATCAGGTAAGTTGACAGCAAGATGAGGAAAGTGTTGCTCATAGAATTTGACACTTCTAGATAGGAATATCTCTTTGGTTTGAGATCATACAGCAGGAAACCCTTGGTTCCTGATTTATATCCCAAAAACATGCATTTTCTGGCCCTGGGTTGTAATTTGGTTCTGTGATTTTGGAGGGTTGTGGCATAGGCTAGGCAACCGAATACCTTTAGGTGCTGTAGTTCAGGCTGGGATTTATGCAGGGCATTGTATGGTGTGTTATACTTGAGATAGGAACTTGGTAATCTGTTGATGAGATGGATGGCATGGGCAACAGTAAAATGCCAAAAACTATGTGGGAGATTAGACTGAAAAATCAAGGCTCTAGCCACAGCCAAGATGTGTTGGTGCTTCCTCTCCACTACTCCATTTTGCTGAGGAGTTTCTACACAGGTTGTGTGATGCAGAATGCCTTGAGCATTGTAAAAGGATGACAACTTGAACTCAGCCCCATTGTCTGTCCTGATACATTTTACTTTGGCTTGAAATTGTCTGTCAGCCATTAAGACAAAGCTTTGAACCAAACTAGCAGCTTCTGATTTTAATTTCATGAAATATCCCCATGTGAACCGTGTGTGATCATTTACTATGGTTAGAAAATATTTGAAGCCATAACTAGATGGAGCTGATATAGGACCCCAAATATCAATGTGCAATAAATCATAGGCAGAGTCAGTGGTAGAATGGCTAATGGGAAAGGGCAATTTCTTTTGTTTTGCATATTGACATGAATCACAAGGAGTGTTTATATCATTATTACATTTGATAAAAGGGAAAATGGTTTGTAGACTATCTATTTTCTTGTATGAGGGGTGGCCTAATCTGAGATGCCAAAGCTGGGAATTGTTGACAGCAATGCTGTTGATGCTATGCAGTGCTGGTATGCCTGCTGCAGTTGACTCCAAGTAATAGAGGCCTTGTCTAGAGCTAGCTACACCAATCATCCTCAAAGATGGCATGGCCTGTATCTCACATTTTTCTTTAGTAAAAGATAATTGGCATGGCAAGTGAGCAGTTAATTGAGAGACAGCTATAAGATTGAAGGTAAAATGGGGAATATATAGTACATTAGTGAGAAATAGGTGCTTGGAAAAGAAAACATTGCCTGCAATGCTTGTAGAAACTTGGCTACCATCAGGAAGTTTCAAGAAAACTGGTTTAATTTTCTTAAATGAATGAAATGAATGCAGGGAATTGGTGATGTGATCCGTGGCACCAGTGTCAAGGATCCAGGTTGTAAGATTAGATGGGTGAGATGCATATGTATTTGTGTTACCTGTGGAGGAGGTGTGCTGTGGTTCATGTATGGTAACTTGGTTGGCAATTCTGGTTGGTGGCTCATCATGTTGGATCAAGTCAAGCAAAGCCTTGTATTGATCATGAGTAAATTGAAAGCTGGATCCATCACAAGTCTCCCTCTGAGACACAATGCTGCAATTGTCATTAGATTCAGCATCATCTGCAGCATTGGTGATATTATTAGCTGTCTTCCCTCTGTGCTTCTTTTGCATATGGGGCGGGTACCCAATCTTCTTGAAACACTCATGCTCGAGATGTCCTGTTCCCCCACAATTATTACAATGTTTGGAGTAGTAGGATGGGCTTCGGCCTCTTGGAGGTGGCTTAGAGGTTTGGTTTCTGGATCTGCTTCTTGTATCAGGAACAGGTCTTGAACTAGTGGTTACAGCAGCTGCTACAGGTCGTGAATCATCATACTCCATGTTGAGTTGTCTTTCTTGTTGTAGTAGCAATGAAAGAACTTTGTTAATGTCAGGAATAGGTTCCATGAGCATTATTTGAGACCTTACATTGCTGTAATTTTCACTTAAGCCTCTTAGAAACCGAATCACATAATCATTGTCTCTGTATTCCCTTACAATGCCAAGACCACAAGTGCATCGCATAGGACAATAGCAAACAGGTATAGGTCTGAAGTTTTCTAGTTCATCCCAATATGTCTTTAGCTGAGAGTAGTAAGAAGTGATAGGGAGATCACCTTGATGAAGAGAGAAAATGAGTTCTTGTAATTCAGCAATCCTATACAAGTCACCTTGATGGTACCTTCTTTTAAGGTCTTTCCACAAATCTGCAGCATTCTCTGTCCAAATTATGCTAGACATAATTTCTGGAGAAAGAGAATTAGTAATCCAGCCAAGAACAAATGTATTACACCTATCTCAGGCGGAGAAGAGAGGGTCATCCTCATCAGGTTGAGTGATTCGACCATCAACAAATTGAAATTTATTCTTGCCTTTCAAAGCCAAGCGCATGGCTCTTGCCCAATGGTGGTAGTTCCTCTCATTTAAGACTTGAGACACTAACGCAGCCCCAGGGTTTTCACTAGGGTGGAGATAGAATGGAGATAAAGGATCTCTAGAAGGATCAGAGAAGGGGTTGATATCAACCATGATAACCAAATCTTGATTCAGAAACAAATCGGGTTTATGCAGAATTTCAGAGAGAATTGGGGAAAAAGAAATTGCAATGTAACAATTTCAGAGAAATCTTGTACAAACACAGATCATGTGCTAATGAGTAGAAAACAAATTATATTCAATGATTCAGCAAATCATCACAACACAAATCATCACAAGGAAACTGAATTACACAAACAGAACCTGATGAAGAGGATTTGCTGAAATCGATCCAAATGGTGATCTTGAGTCACAGAGCAAAGCAGATTCAGCAAGTTGCCAAAGCAAGATACCAAGGAGGGAAACAGCAGGAACGCGTGTGGAGAAAGATCGATGAAGCTAAACTGATACCATGATAAAATGGAATGATCTAAACATGGCTGGTGCCATTGCATCAGCAGCAGAAGAGAGAAACTTAGAGAACAAGGAAGGTGCTGAATATGAATATATTCGATTGAATTGAAAAAGTGAGTACAAATGCTAAATAGTAATGTATATATACATGTATAGGGCATGTGCTAGCTTGATTCACAAGCTAGCCAATCTAACTAACAAACTAATCGACTATAACAGCTGTAACAACTAATTCTAACAGCTAGCCAACTAACTACTTCAGTAACTTGCTGTGCAAGCAACTACTTTCATTCTCTCTAATTGATAAATATGAGACAAAAGCTACATTTTGTCTCCTATATCTAACAGTGCCAAAATGCACATCCTCTTACTCAACAAAGACAAAACCTGTGACCTGTGATAATGTTTGGACATATGCTCATTTAATGTTTGCACGTATGTCCATATAAAGTTTGCACAATTCTGCAATACATCAAATTCTGCATTTTTATGCATTTGTGACAAACACATAATGCTTATATCACATTATCTAATTTTTATTATGGCAATATGTAAAAAATTATGTCAAAATATTTATAATATTTATGCATTAATTGTTGAAAGGTTGAAAATGTGCCAAAATGCACATCCTCTTACTCAACAAAGACAAAACCTGTGACCTGTGATAATGTTTGCACATATGTCCACTTAATGTTTGCACATACGCCCATATAAAGTTTGTACATTTTATTTTATGTGTTATAAAACTTCAGAACACTGTCATTTCACAGCAACGTCACCAAATCAAAAACTCTCCATGGAATTCATCAAAAAATGACGAAAAATTGCCACAAATTCTTTTATTATCATTTTCGATCACTAACTAAATGAGATTATGATTGTATAAGCTTTGATTGTGGAATTGCACTTGCGACTTTGATTTTCACGGAGGATTATGGTTTCCATGGAGCTCACGTTTTGGTTTAGAGGTGGTTATGGAAGATTTTGAATTCCATGGAGCTAGTGTTTTTGTTTCAGAGGTGGATATGGAAGATGCTGTTGCGATATGGTTGAGAAACCATTACGTATCAGATTCTGTTACAATTGGAGTGCGCGTGGAATTACGTATTTTCTAAATACGGAAAGTCCGTTGTATTCCGTATTAATAAACAGTGAAACCGTATAAAATGGTGGTGTATGTACGAGTGTATGGATATTGGGTGTACATGGAGCATTTTTGATAATCCACTAATGATAATGAACTGAATAATTGATTTGACCTACAAAATATAATTTTAGGAATTTAAAAATTAAATTTTGAATTTTAAAAATTAAAATGACTCGTGCTTACACCTTAAAAAATCAAAATGAGCATTACCCCAAATGAAAATATATACTCTCTCCCTCCACTAATAAGTATCTTTTTTTAAAAAAAAAATTCACAAATATATATATCGTTTTAGAATTTTAATGTAATATTAATTGTTATTATTTTCATTTTGTACCCTTATTCAATAGAGAGAGAATTTAATAGAGAAAATTTGAAAAAAAATGAAAAAGATAATTTTATTAAGCTAATGTAGATTTTTTTTTTGTGTATTTTTATAATATTAACGATTTTTTAATAGGTGTAATTTTTTTTTTTAAAAAACTCTTATTTGTCTACTAAGAGAGTAGCTTTTAGAAAACTAACTTTTAATGCCTTAATTTGAATAAACCAACATGGCTCTACCATACATATGCGGCATGCACAATGCAGTGAAAAGGAATCTCTGAAATTCAATCACAATAATATAATTGCGCATTTGATTGTTGTCAAACGAATTAACAATATGCTCATCAACTTTTTGAAATGCCGATGGAGATTGATTTTGGGTTAATAAGCTCTGTATATAAATAGGAGGGAATAATATGATGTAAACATAAAAGATATATTTATAGGACAGAAGTCACAGCTTCTCGATCTATGCAATTTAATAGCATCTCATCCCTTTTTTTTCATTTTCCTTCTTCTTAATTGTTGGTACAGATCACAATTGTTCCTTTAAAGTGTACTAGAAAACAAGAATATTATAGTTCATGTTAGGAATGTTGCAATCAAACCATATTTTGTTTGGCCCATCAAAACAAAGCTCATTCTCTCCTCTTTTTTTTTAAATAAATTATTTCATATTATTTTTTATATGATAAGATTATATTTAATCTCTTATCATTTTATTAAGAATGTGAAATTCTTACATAATATGAATCATTAAAAGATTGAAGATAAAAATTTTAACAAAACTTTGTTATATAAACAAATAATACGAGAAGATTCATTCTTTTTTCTCTCCTAAAAGAATAAGGCTTATGAAGTTGAAGTTTTATTTCATTCAATACAATTTTAACATCTCAAATTTATACATATAGATAATAAGTCGGCAAAATTTAAAGATAAATAAGTATATCATTAATAAAATTGATTGAACTTATGTTTCTAATTTTATCAAATGAGTTTAAATTTGAAACGTTAAAATAGTATCTCCAAAAAAATGTCATGGAAGTGTTAGGGTGGCCAGCTGGTCACACTGCAGAGCCAAATTCCAAAGGGAAAAGTAAGTTTGCTTACTTGGATGTCACTTTTCCTTTTTCTTAAGTGTAATCCAAGGACCATAATGAAAAATTTGTTTAAAAAGGTACTTTGCTTAAGATGGTATTACTTCTTGTTTAGACTAATTAATGAATGAGTTGCACTAACAAAATCTACTTTGTTCTTGATTTTATTGGTGTGTATAAATTTGGTACCGTACATATATGTGGTCACATGCATTATGTGGGATTTCAGAACAGAAAAAAGGCAGAGACTAGATATAAAGTATCAAAAGTGATTGAAAAGAGATCTTGTGTGCATTTATGCTTTTGCAGTTTGCAGTTTGCACTTTGCACTTTGCACTTTGCACTTTGCATGCCCAATGCACTCATCTTGCCCATCAAACTCTTTTCTCCAAACGGAATTTAATTGAAGTGATGGGGCTTTTTTTGTTTGTTTTACATAATTCCCCTAATGCAGAGGACCGTTTGTGAGAAAGGATACAGAGATTCCAAGATCTAAAATGTTTATTTTCCTCTAGTTAATTTTAATTGTTTTTTATTTTATTTGTAATACATATAAATTTTACTATGCAAAATGCATTTGGGCGCATTAATATTCCTCATATTCATATAATTAATACCAATGTGCAGGGATAGGTCAAGGTAGTGTGAGTTTTGGTCCTTTAACTAATAATTTTGAGCGGTGAGATTAATCAAGTCACTGATAATTAACTTAGATGCCAACAATTCAATTAAAAAAAACATAATACTTTTTCTCTTATACTACCCACTTTGAGAATATTCAAGCTTTACAATAATGCTCGAAATACGATACTAATTACATGTTAAGTCTGCTTAAAAATCACGTTGAGAAACAAAGAGAAAATCAAACATTATTCCGAAGGTGAAGAATTAAAAATGAAATAAAGAAAGTTTTCTTCCACTTTATAATGTTTGAAAATATTTAATTAAGAGAGCTTTAAGCATTTTATAAATAACAAAAACTGGAGAATTTTGAACTTAGAACGATCACATACATTTTGTAAAACTCCAAAACAATTGAAGAACTAGTATTCAAATAGTATCAATTAATATACCCCAAAAATGGCAATGGTAGCTACTCTGCACTTGTTCCTTGAATTTGAAATTAAGAAGCTGAGCTTCCAAGGGTTGTTTGTTTTATGTGATTCCATTAAATAAGTTGTGGGGGACCTTCGCACAATTTTAATTTTGGATTCTTGTCCCCAAAGCAAGCTTTATTAAAAAAAAAAAAGAATTAAATAATTTTGGAACTATCTTCCCACTTTCGTTCTTCGTCTCGCTCCCATTTCTCTTTATTTTTTCATCATTCTATTTCTAACCTTTGCTTTTCTTGGATCAAGATTTTACTCACTTTTTTACCCTCTAAAAATCCAAACCAAATCAACAAAGTCGGCTTTCAAGGTGATATGTTTAGGGTTTTAGGGTATTCAATTGTGTTGTTAAAAGCAAAAAGCTATGATATTGAGGATTAAAATCATTTTACCCTACTAACCATGGAAAGAAAAGAAAAGAAAAACTTGATGAGAATGTAAAAAATAAATAATGTTGTTGTTTGTGGGGGGGGGGGGGATTCTCCCTTTAGAAGAAGGTTTCTTTTGGGGTCTTTGCTTTCTCTATTCCTTTTCTGAGCTTTATGATCATATTCTAATAAATTATTAATAAATTATGAAAAAAGTGTTGTTAAACGTTTTTAGTGACGTAACTTGAATACAAGATTAATGAAAATGTTATTAAAGATTAATTTTAACAATAATGTTATATTTTTATTAATATATTTTAAAACATTGTAAATTAAAAAAATATCTTATAATTTTCAATTAGAAGGCTCTAGTATTTTAGGTCTTAATTCAAGGTTGCGCACACAAAATCTTAATGGAAGAAAATTCCAACAAACAAATGTTCGCATAGGGCGGCTATGATGATCGTATTAGAAAGTTTAATTATGTTATCTTATTGCATATTTAATTTGTATATGTATCATCTGTCCTCACACATTGCATATAAACTTACATCATCTATACACATTTACATTTGTATCTTATAAAGAATGAGAGCACATCATTTTTAATTTATAGAATTTAATTGATAAAAAGTTATAATCAAAATTATTATGACTTTTTCCTCTTCAAGGTTTCTATTAATCTTAAATTTAATATAATTATAATCTACATATATTGTTATAAAAGAATGCAAAATACGTCGTTTTTGCTGTATGACGACGTTTTGCAAAAAAAAATTGAAAAAAAAATTGCTCCAAAATATGTAGGAATGCAGTGATAAGGAAATAAATAAATAAGTTAATTTGGGGAAGGATTGTTTTATTGAAGAATTTAAGCATTCCATTCGGCCATGAACATAGTTTTAAAGAATATCAACCGTGTTTGTATTTATTAATCATGAGTCACTATGCAAATTAATCGTCAATTATTTATTATCTGATAAAATCTAATAAAGTGTGATAACTCAACAATAATTAGTGAGTCAATACGGTGTTTTATAACCAATAAATTTAAATAATATGCTAGTAATAATAATTCTTTTAAAAATTAAGTTGGCTAGCTGCTTCTAGCAAACTCTCAACTAGAGAACAACTTCTAGTTGTTACATTGCGCTTAGGAATATTCGCATGGAAAAAGAATTAACATACTCCAAATGTTACAACGTGATTAAAAATACACACATAATTACAACTCAGACAAATCAAACTCGATCTACCCTATGATGACATAGGAAAATAAAAGTCAATTTTTTTAGAAGTATATATTCTAAATTGTGACATATGCATGGCTATTATACTTGTGCTTGCATATAAAAGGTGGTTACAAAATGTAACCTAAAATTGTCTCTCATTTTATAGAAATAACACAAACATCATATATCATTCAAAGTGAATAAGGTGATGATATTGATTATGGAAGATTTCTATTACATATATGTGATGACACAATTGGGGATTATATATGAAACATGGGAGCCGTCTCCATTGGCCTGGATACCCTTCTAGACTGCCAACTTGGTCTTTGCATGACAACCATTGATTTTGAAATGGATGATTGAGATTGCTTTAATGAAATTTATATTTTTCACCTATAAACAGATGAGAATTAAAATTTAGAATTTGCAAATAGGACCCGAAAAATAAGTTTAACATTTTATTGATCATAAAGATTAGATGTAATGATGTTTTAATTAGTGATTAAGTAATTGTTGATGATAATAGATTATGACGAGAATGGGGAGTGGTGGTCTGCCGTTGGAACCTATCACCCTGCCGCTGATACCACCATCACAACCCTCCACCGATAGTAGAAGCCAGAGAACAAGTATGGATATGCGTTCTGTTCCTTCAGATCCCCAACATCCCCATGGCCATGGTCATCACCATCTTCCTTGCTGAATATGACCCATAGAAGTCAATAGATTTGTCAAAAACATAAGGTACAGAGGCTAGCAATTGATTTTGCCATCGACGGCGATGACACCGACAAGGAATCTGGCGGAACAAGTTTGGAACTGTGTATTTTAGTTTTTTTTGCTTCCTTTTTTGGTGGAGAATATTGGGGTTCTTTGTTTTTCATAAAGTTCTATGCTTCTTTGTTATTTCTTTATAGAGCTGTGATTATTGCACACCTGGTGCATAACTTGACAATAACTACCCACGGTACATGCGAAACCATCTCTCTCACCTTTCACATTTCGTGTTCTCTCTCACGACTTTTCTCCTTCAAGAGCTCTTGCAACCTAATTATTTCTTCATTTGTTCCTTTGTTAATCTTTCGTTTTGTCCATCTTTATGTTCAAAGTCCATCAAATACTTTCTTTTGTTGTGTATATATATAACGGTTATATCATATTGTTTAATAAGGTTAAGTCTGAGTTCACGAAAATGTTGTGTCTGTTTATTTAAACTAATTATGTCTTAAATAACAAAAAGGTTAGGTCTTTTACTTTGGTAAGGTTGTGTCTATTTTCACCAAAGGGTTTATATATATATATACATATATAAAGAACGGTTAGGTCATGTTATTTAATAAGGTTAGGTCTGAGTTCAAGAAAATGTTGTGTCTAAGTATAATAAAAGGTTGTGTCTCAAACAACAAAAATGTTATGTCTTTTTCACCAAAGGTTTTATATATATATATATATATATATATATATATATATATATATAAAGAACGGTTAGGTCTGAGTTCACGAAAATGTTGTGTCTAAGTATAATAAAAGGTTGTATCCAAATTGAGAGAGAATGTGCGAAAATTGTTATATTTGAATCACGTGAGTAGTTATGGTAGAGTGCGCCGAGTCAATAAATTTAAGTTTACAAAAATAGTCTAGGTGTATATAATAGCTAGGTGTGCAAGAATAATTATCCTTCTTTATAAATATAATTTTGTTACTTTGAGGTGTTTGTTTCAACATGGAAAGAAAGTTATTTGAAAAGCAAGGAAGAAAGTTCAAGACAACCCCTCCGTTTATTCGGTATTAAAATTAAAAGTTCAATAATTGAAAAAAGTTGACAACTTGAAAAGCTAAAAAACTCCAATCTCCTTCTCTTCTTTGAACATCAATTTGTGAAATAAAGAACCTCAAAATTCCAATCCAAATTGACAACTCCCAAATTTAAATAGGTCTTTCCTTCTTTTTTCTCTTGTTGCAATCTTGATAAAATTTTTATTTTTTTTGGGTTGTTTTATTTATTTTTTGGGTAAGAAAAGATGTGAGTGTGAATGTTTGAATATGTTGATAAAAGGTATTTAAAGAAGATATGAGTAATAACAAACTTGGGTTCTGGGTTGATGAAGAAGGGAGGGGGAGATGACTCCGGCTGTGACTTGGTGGGGCAGGAAAGGGGCATAGCGAGTGGCAAACCATTTATCATAATATGGTAGAAAGAGATATCTGCCACAACTAATTTAATTTTTTTAACGGAGGGACAAAAGTGAAAATAAAATACAATAACAAAACAGTTGCAATGCAGTCTCTCATATTTTAAAACTTCGTAGCTATGGCCCGGCACCAACTTGACCCATAGCATGTCTTGCACTAGGGAAGAACTCTCCATGAAATATGAATGTGACAATAAACAAATTATAATTTCTTTATTATATTTGTTATATTTATCACCAACACTTGTGACACATTCTCCTCGTTTACCTTGAAAGCTCAAATTTCATCTCAAGCCACCATATCTTATCACCCACGCACACGCCACCGCAACTCCCATAATAAAAATAAAATAAACTAAATCCAAATTTTATTACAGTGTGCAATAATAAAAGTTTTTTTAAATAAAAAATCAAAGTTTTTAATTCACACGTGTAATTATATTAAGTAACTTATTTATAATCAAACAAAAATCTAAATAAAAAGTTATTAATCAATTTTAACAACTAAAATTAATTTAATTAAACGCACAAATCAGAATATATCCTGCTTCAACATATTATTTAGCCGAAACTGTCATTCTGTGAACATTTTCTGTTGTACACATCTAGCTAGATATTGTCATGTAATTGAAAGTGTTATACTCATATCCCATAAAAAAATGTTATACTCATATAATAACTACTTAAAAAGCAAGCCATATGATAATATATAGTTATAAGATAAGAAAAATTTGCATCAACAACATATTAAAAAAAGGGAGATCTCTCCATATTCTTAATAGCTAAAAGGTTTTAGTATCCTTAGTTATTATTAATAATTATAGTTCATTATTAATTTATTAACATGAAATATTTATCTTTAAAATTTGTATTTTAAAAATATAATTTAATATTAAATTCTAACAAAAAAATATTATCTATTAGATGATAAAAATATTATTTTCTTTATGAAAAAATATCAGACTAATGTTTAAGTAATTTCAAGTTAACCCTCTTTTTAGATAAAAAGAAAAGAAAATGTTAAAGACACCAAAGTTAAAATAAACTTTTTAACAAGTTTTAACGTAGTTGGTTAAATGATTGAATTCTTAAAACATTTAATCCTAGACTTGACACTATTAAAAAAACCCTTAAAAAAACATAAAAAACTGAAATGAACTTTAAACAAAAATAAACATACATTTATTACCAAACTGTCGACATTAAATGTTACATGTAACGTATACTCGAGAATTTCTCTATTCATTTTTATTTGTTGAGAAACAATAATATAACCCAAGAAAAATCAATAGTTGGCCACCTACTCTGTCCCCTACGTGCCTCCCTTACAAAGAATAAAAATAAAAATCATTACAAAAAAAAAAAAAACCTCCAAAATATAACAACTACTTTATTTTTTTAATTTACTAAAATAATTTTAAAACAAAAATCAGGTGTTGTACTTTAAACATGTCTTCTCAGATGTTTTTTTCAACTTCAAGTCTAGTCTCATTACTCAACCTATCTTCTCCTTTTTGCCTATTATTATATTTAAAAAAAAAACGAAATAATCAATTTTTTGAACTTTTCATTTTTTAAAATATATTTTATTTCATTTTTATTTTTTCTTTCCTTTCTTCATCTTTGACTAGTACTTTTTTTCACAGACTCCGTTTCTTTCTCTCTCTTCACTCTTTTTTATTTATTTTCTCTCTCCCCCCTCTCTCTATCTGCTCTGTTCCCCTGCATTCGTCGCCGGAATTTCTCTTCGGAAACGGCTCTTCCGCCGCGAACCACCGCTACCCTTGTGAGTAACCGGTTCAACCGGCTCGGCAAGTCGGTTTTTTTTACGGTCCAAGTCAGTCCCTTTGAGTTGAAGAAAAAAGACACGGTTTTTATGTGTCTTTGACTTGGGATTGGGAGTTTCCGATAAAAGGAGCAGATCAATGAAGCTCCTTTGCATTCTAGAGCGAGAATAAAGAAGTGGGTCTTTTTTTTTTTTTTTTTTTGAGAGAGAGAGTTTTTTATTTTTATTTATTTTTATTTATTTTGGTGTTTGATGTGTGAAGGGTGAATGGTTGTGGAGAAAAGAAGAGGTTGGAGCTGTTGTTTATGATGACCGGAGCTCCGGCGAGGGATCGGAGAGGGTGGTGGCGCTTCGGTGAATCTCTCACATGGAATGGCAGATCTTGCTAGCAACATAGGGAATGCCGACCGTGACATCGACCAGGTAAGGGTTAGAAGTTTTTTGGGGGGGGGTGAAAGTTTCAATTTTTGTGTCAAATTTTGATGCTCTGTTTTCATCTTTTAGCTCTAATTAGGAAAATGGTTAAAGGGTTTTTCTTTGGCTGGCTGAGAATGTTGTTTATGGTGTTTGAGGGAAATTATATATGGGGGAGAAGATAGAGCTAGTGAATTTTGTGTTTGAGGTTGTTTTGGTTTAAAGTTCCATCTAGTTCTCATTAGGACGTTTGGTTTTCAAGTTTCAACCCTTTTGGAGTTTAGTTGATTAAACGATTCAGTGCTTTATGAGTTGACTACTTACCATGTAATGGAAGTTAATTCTAATAGTGGAGAGATACTGGCATGCTTGTTTGTGTTTGAATTATTAAGAACCAAGTCTGTAGATGTCTTTTGGTGGCATGTTGTAATGATAGAATGTTGATAGTGCTGAATGTTATGGTTAACTTGGATAGTTTCAAGCAGGATATTGGACCTTGCACCATGTTGCAAGTCGAAATATTAAGAAGGGAGAGTGATATGCTTCTCATAGAAACTCAGTCCATGTTGTAATTTACTTGATTTCTTGTGGAACCTGAAAGCACTTGTAATACAAGATGACTTAAGTTACTCTTCTTCGCCATTCCTCACTTTCTGCTGCGTTTCTTACATTAACTTTGTACTGTTTGCTTGATCTTTCTTGCGGCTTACACTTTTGCTTTTTCATTCTGCAGGCATTGATTGCATTGAAAAAGGGTTCTCAACTACTTAAATATGGTCGTAAGGGAAAGCCCAAGTTTTGTCCGTTTAGACTTTCCAATGTAAGTTAAATGAAAGCTTTTCTAAGAATGTTGTTAACTGCCTGATTGCACAGTACTTAACTGATTATATGCTCAATTATTACACTGAAAGATAGCTGCTTTTCCATTTTTGTTGATCTGTTATGAGCAATATAGCATGAAAAGATTTGAGTACACTTTGATGTATTTTAAGCGTGCTACTATGCCATAAGTAAATTTCACTTTGTGGCTAGAATCAATACTTTCCCGAGTTGGCATAGGGATTTCTTTGGGTTCATCACGTTTTTTTAGTGGTAGGTTTCAGGTCTTTTTTTTGGTTGATTATTACTATCCATATTGAACATCTTCTTCCATGATTGTAAGCTATAAACTTAACATTAATTTAAGGTAGGCTTGAATTTTGACATTTATTGAGTCACTTCTGTGAGTGCTCATTAAATTATCTGAAAACTTCAGGATGAATCATCACTAGTCTGGATTTCAAGTAGTGAAGAAAGAAGGTTGACGCTATCTTCTGTCTCAAGAATTATTCCTGGACAAAGAACTGTGAGATTTCTGCACTTATATTTGATATCATACTTTGCCATAGAAATCTTTGTGATAAACAAAGTGAATTCAATAAGTTGTTCCATGAATTTACTCTTCTTTGTTCTGTATTGAAATTGAAATTTCCTTGATTTTTTGGCAGGCTGTTTTCCAACGTTACCTGCGTCCTGAGAAGGACTATTTGTCTTTTTCACTAATTTATAATAACGGAAAGCGATCCCTTGATCTGGTTAGTGATGAATTTTGTATTTCTGCGGATAACTACATCGCCATTTTGTTTCTATATTCTCCATTTCCATTATTATAATAATATTATTTCTTCTTTTTTTTTTCCAGATTTGCAAAGATAAAGTTGAGGCTGAAGTGTGGATTGCTGGTCTTAAAGCACTGATATCTTCTGGTCAAGGTGGTCGGTCCAAAATTGATGGATGGAGCGACGGGGGCCTCAATTTTGATGTAAATGCACCTACTTGTTGTCTTTGTAGTTATTTCATTCTTGTTATGCTTCTTGTACTATATATATGACCTGGGAACATGATAGATCTTAGTCATGAGCTAATCTTGGTGTGTTGCATCATTTTTCATAAAGTGCTTGTTTTGAACAAATCCAGATAGCGATAGCTTATTCTCATCTACTGCAGTTTTTTGTGAAACACACTCACTCTCTTACTCGGCCTCTTCTTCTGTGGTTGTGATTAACTGATTTTGGTGTAACTGATTGTGGTGATTAGCCTACTTTAATCTTTTTATGATGTGATTTTTTGCAACAATATGAACTGATTGTATTATTTTATTTTATTTTTCGAATTCCTATACTTCTACTGATGCCAATATGCTGCATGGTAGCTGCCCCACGATGAAATACATGATAAGTTGCATATAATTCTTTCTGGATCAATTACTTTCAGGATAGCAGAGACTTGACGTCAAATAGTCCAAGTGAAAGTTCAGCCAGCGCTTCACGAGACATCAGTTCTCCTGACGTTTCTGTGAGCCTTCCGAATACTTCACCAAAGTCTTTTCGACCTGACAATACCTTGAGGTCTGAAAAGTCACATGCATCATCAGACCCGACAAATATGCAAGTAAAAGGATCTGGGTCAGATGCTTTTCGTGTCAGTGTTTCAAGTGCCCCTAGCACATCCAGTCATGGATCTGCACCAGATGACTATGAAGCTTTGGGGGATGTGTACATATGGGGGGAGGTGATCTGTGAAAATGTTGTGAAAGTTGGTGCCGATAAAAGTGTCAGTTATTTCACCCCGAGGGCAGACGTGCTTCTCCCCAGACCGCTGGAATCCAATGTAGTTTTAGATGTGCATCATATAGCATGTGGTGTTAAACACGCTTCTCTTGTCACCAGGCAAGGTGAAGTTTTTACGTGGGGTGAAGAATCGGGAGGACGCCTTGGCCATGGTGTTGTGAAGAATGTGGTTCAACCTCGTCTAGTTGAAGCATTGGCTTCTACAACTATTGATTTTGTTGCCTGTGGAGAGTTCCATTCTTGTGCGGTTACAATGGCTGGGGAACTATATACATGGGGTGATGGTACTCATAATGCCGGGCTTCTTGGCCATGGCACTGATGTTAGTCATTGGATACCAAAGAGAATTGCAGGTCCACTAGAGGGACTTCAAGTCGCTTTCGTCGCTTGCGGTCCATGGCATACAGCCTTGATAACTTCAACCGGGCAGCTCTTTACATTTGGTGATGGAACATTTGGTTTATTGGGCCATGGAGATAGGGAAAATATTTCGTATCCTAGAGAAGTGGAATCCTTATCAGGGTTGAGGACAATATCTGTTGCATGCGGAGTGTGGCATACCGCGGCTGTTGTAGAGGTTATTGTGACACAATCCAGTGCGAGCATATCATCAGGTAAATTGTTCACTTGGGGTGATGGAGACAAAAATCGCCTTGGACATGGGGACAAGGAGGCACGGCTCGAACCAACATGTGTTTCTGCGCTTATCGACTACAATTTTTATAAAATTGCTTGTGGACACAGTTTGACAGTAGGCTTGACGACATCTGGACGGGTTTTTACGATGGGAAGTGCTGTTTATGGTCAGCTTGGGAATCCTCAGTCTGATGGGAAGCTGCCCTGCTTGGTTGAGGACAAGATTGCCAGTGAATCTATTGAAGAGATTGCATGTGGTGCATATCATGTTGCTGTTTTAACATCCAAAAATGAAGTTTACACTTGGGGGAAAGGTGCAAATGGGAGATTGGGTCATGGTGATGTTGAAGATCGAAAAGTACCAACTTTAGTTGAAGCATTGAAGGATAGACATGTGAAATATATTGCATGTGGCTCAACCTACTCCGCTGCCATATGCCTTCATAAGTGGGTATCCGGTGCCGAACAGTCTCAGTGCTTGGCTTGTAGACAGGCATTCGGCTTCACCAGAAAGAGGCACAATTGTTACAATTGCGGACTTGTACATTGCCATTCGTGTAGTTCAAGGAAAGCATTAAGAGCTGCCCTGGCTCCAAATCCCGGCAAGCCTTATCGGGTATGCGATTCTTGTTATGCAAAGCTGAACAAGGTTGCAGAAGCTAGCAACAGTAACCGGAGGAACACTTTGCCGCGTTTGTCGGGCGAAAACAAGGACAGGTTGGAAAAGTCTGAGCTAAAATTGTCCAAGTCGGTTATTCCTTCTAATATGGATTTGATAAAGCAGCTAGATAGTAAGGCAGCCAAACAAGGAAAGAAGGCCGATGCATTCTCCCTGGTTAGGGCCTCGCAAGGGCCTTCTTTGCTACAGTTGAAAGATGTTGTCTTGTCAACTGCTGTTGATCTCAGACGAACGGTTCCGAGACCAGTGGTTGCACCGTCTGGAGTAAGTTCCAGGTCTGTGTCCCCTTTCTCTAGAAGACCAAGCCCCCCTCGTTCGGCTACACCTATTCCGACAACATCAGGACTTTCCTTTTCCAAAAGCATTGCTGATAGTTTGAAGAAAACAAATGAACTTTTAAATCAAGAAGTGCATAAGTTACGCGGACAGGTACATTTTGCTCCTCCTATCCTCTCATGCGTACGAAAGTAACAGAAGTTAGCTGCATCCTACATTAACACCGGCAGCATGGGCTTGTTTGTTTGAACTTTGTTTAATGAGAAAACAAAACATTTTTTAATGTATAAAAGAATTTAAGATAATTAAATAAATCTTTTGAAAAAAATTGAAACTCCAAAAAAATACTGTTTTAGTGCTTCTTTGTTTTTTTTCATAAGTGAGAAAGAGTAGCTTCTGAAAAAAAATCTACATCCTAAAAAGCATTTTTTTAAAGCTTGAACAAATGCATCCCATAGCTATCCGCTATTTTGCATTTCTTCCCTGACATTTTGAGCTTGGCATATGAACCTTGTGCAACACAACTGGTATCACTTTGCCGAAATTTCCAGAAAAGTTAATGTACCATGTTTATATTGTATCTCTTAATTTTTATGGCATCAAGAGAAGTCTAATTTAGATATCATTAGGTTGAGAGCCTGAAGCAGAGATGTGAACTGCAAGAATTAGAGATTCAAAGGTCAGCAAAAAAGACTCAAGAAGCTATGGCACTGGCAGCCGAGGAATCTGCCAAATGTAGAGCAGCAAAAGAAGTTATGAAGTCACTTACAGCACAGGTTACTTTCTGGTCAATTTATTTCTCTTGAAAGGATTTGTTTTTATATGGTACTTTATTATTTGTAGCTTTATTATAGTAGTTTTTCCCACCTTCCATATATATCAAATTGGTATCTATTTTTATAAAAAGTTCTAACATTAACAAGATTCTTAGAATTAGTTTATTGTGGAAGGATGGTTTTCATTCACGATCTTTGTGCACGCCATTCTAGAATTGGATCAATTCATTTCCATTTCAATTGGGAGTTAACCAATTCATAATGTTTACCCTTGCTATGAACCCTTCCTTCTTCCTTATGCTGATAGTATTGTTGTTCTATGCTTCTAATGATTGCTATTCACATTGTTTCAGCTCAAAGATCTGGCTGAGAAGCTCCCTCCCGGAGTTTATGATGCAGAGAACCTTAAACTAGCTTGCCTGTCAATCAGCGGCTCTGGCTTGACCTCCACATCACTTGAATCCTCTCTGCTGAATAGAACTGTGGGAAATTCTCCGGGAACCTATGGAACTAATATTCACCTGCAAAATCGGGGCCACGCGACCTCTAATGGGACAGACAGTTATCCAGATGTTAAATTGACAAATGGCAGCAGTGGCATGTCAGATACCGTTGATGGTAGGGATTCAGGGACTTTCCGTGACGACGAGAGTGGTTTGAGACTGAGGAGTTCAGGTCTGGCTGCTAATAGTAATCAAATCGAGGCCGAACGGATTGAACAGTTTGAAGCTGGTGTCTATATAACACTCGTGGCCCTGCGTGACGGAACAAGAGAGTTGAAGCGAGTGCGTTTCAGGTAATGAAAATAAGTGATTATTATTTGCTTTAAACAAAGATATTTAGGGACGCGTTTGGTTTCAGTTTCCATTTCTTGAATTTCCTGTTTTGTAAGATTTTGTGAAGGAAACAGTGAAAAAAATAAAAACTTGTGTCCTGTTTCTTTCCTATTTTCCTAATTTCCTTCACAAAATTCCAAAAATAAGAAACACAAGAAATGAAAATTGAAACCAAACTCACCCATAGGTTTTCTTGTGTTCATCATCATCTTATGTAAAAATCTGTGGCGGTTAATTTAACCGCAGCCGGAGGAAATTCGGAGAGCAGCAAGCAGAGACCTGGTGGTCGGAGAACCGGGAGAAGGTGTACGAGAAGTACAACGTTCGCAGCAGCGCAGACAAGTCTTCTTCCAACCAAGCGGTGCATAGGACGGAGGGCGCGGGTTCTCCTGTTCCCGGAACTTAGGAAAAGGTAGAGAGGGAGGGGAAGGTTCTTCCATTAACATGTTTTGATTGATACACTTGAGCATTGAGAGCCCTTAGGAAGATTGATGTTTCTCTAGAAAATCATTTGGTCTTCCTTCCAATTTAATTTGGGCAGATAATGCCCTTTTTACATAATGTATTGTAGTGTAGTGTTAGTGTAAATAATATCATCAGTGCAGAGATTAATCTCAGTCCAAGAATCTCTCCCCCTACCCATTTAGTATAGTTTCCTTTGCTTCTTTTTTTCTTACCATACATATATATACACACACACACCCCTCATGCATTCAGGTTTATAAGTGGTGAGAAGTTGTAGTGTAGCATTCATTATTTTGTTGCAGCTAATGTTGTACTTAATGTTTGCATGGTTGGAAGATCATTCCAGCACTCTATTAAAGCAAAATAAGGTTTCCATTTGGGGAAGTCAATTGTTTTCACCATAAAGATGCGGGAAATGGATTCTCTCACGTATCATGTGCAATTTTCATGCAAGAGGATTTCTTCCTAAAGATATAGACAAGTAAATGCTGCCATGTTAAGGTTTTATTTTAATTAACCGTGATCATTCACTGATACACAATATTAAGGGCTATTTAGATGATACAACGTGATTAGGGAAAAAAATCTTTTTACCTGTGTGAATTATAGGTTGTGTGTAATTTACCTGACCTATAAAATGTGCAAATCGGTCGCTATTATTTTATAGTATCATCGCAAATTAATTCGTCAATGATCAATTTATTGTAAACTGTGAACATGACTTTGATACCAGTCATCACCAAATCAAAAGAGTTACGTGTACATTCAATTTTATATACTTACATCATTTAAATTAGATAATTAATAATTATTATACTCATATATTAATAATTTTTTAAAATAGAGCACAAGTTTAAAGCGTTAAAAGCACAAACATTACAGGTGTTAAAGTACAAATTTTATGCGTATTCATGCATAAACTTTATTTAGACTACACTACAAACTTATAGTTCAGAGTTATATACAATCTAACCTTTATTTAAAAATGCACAAATATTATAAATAGTAATGCACAAATTTTATAAGTATGAATGCACAAATATTACAAAATTATTAGTGTTTTAAAATTTTATTTAAAAAAATGCACAAACATTATACGCAATGATACACAAACTTTATTCTCACGAGTGCACAAACATTACAAACTTTAAAATACAAACTTTATATATATAAGTATAAGGTGTATGTGTGGTATATGTTTTTGAGTGTACATGTATCAGGACTCTAACCAAATATGTGTAGCTTATTATATTAGTATTAGTTGGTGTATGTATGATATAAGAAATTAATGAGCCAATATATGGTAAGATATATTTTCAAACTATAATTGTATTGAAAAAAAAAACATATGTTTTCAATGAATTTATAAATTTAAAACTTAACACTTGCATGTCACTTTTAACAAATGCAAATATATTAAAAAATTAATTAATTTGCTAGTACCTAAAAAAAAAATAATCAAGTGTTTATACCGAATTATTCTTTAATAAGTGTGATGGAAAATTGTAATGCAATTAACAATAATAAAAAGCTAATAATAAATATGGGTGTAGTTAGAAAGACAATAATTAATATTTTCTTAATCTTATCCAACAAAAATTAATTTTAAACAAAATTTTAAATAAAAAGTGACATTTTTATGTACGAAGGGAGTATATCATTCTAGCATTCTTGACCAATCCTCAGCAAACCCTTTAGTGAAAACTTCAAGCTAGTAACGTGTCTTAGGATAACTCTTATTAGCCTTCGACAATCAACATTAATTTAACATGTCCACCCAATTATAAACAGAAGCATGGCCCCTAAATTTCAATGAAATATTCTTAGGGTTTGACTAATAAGAGACATTTATTAAGAAATTTAAAATAAAAATATTTTATTAGAAGAATAAAAATTTAAAGTGTTAAATATATTAAAAATATTAAAAACTTACTTATAAAATATTTTCATTTAAGTTTCTTAACAAGTGTACTTAAAATATTTATTAACAAAATCGATGTTCTAAACACCAATTGGGAACATTACGGGCAAGAAGCACTGTTTCTTTAACCCAAAAACTTGAAATTTGCCCCCTCAAATCCCCAAAAGTTTAATGAGTAAATCAATTAACAAAATCGCTGACTCTTAGGGGTTTATGTCATTGAAAATGACCCCCTTTTTTTCTGTTGACGAAAATGACCATTATATGTAATGGTGACACATAGTCACATGGGGTACATGACATGAAAACAACAAAGCCACTAATCATTTTAGGAGCCAATTAATTTCAATCGTTTTCCAACTCTTTTTAAGACCTAAAGCAAGAACCTGCCAGTGACTCTAGTGAACAATTAATTTGGAACATGTCATATTTTTGTACCTTCGGCAAAAATTATTATAGATGAATCTCAACCTCATATTTAAAGAGCATATATAAGATACCTAAATCGTTTAGATTATGTTAAATACAACATAAGTTATACATTTGAATGAATGTGGTGTTCAAAATCTTTAATTTCCTCTTTTAACTTATTTTGTATTTAACATAATTAATTTATAGTTTTTTTTATACGTAGTTATACATTATTCAATTCCCATAAAAGTTTACACATTATTTAACATATATTCGTAACTTTGAGATCCTTATTAATGAGAATTAATAAACTTCTGAACTTCAAGATATTTTCCAATGTTAGAAAAGACTTTTATTACTATGCACAAAAAGAAACTTACCGATGACAAATCTTGTATCACAGTTGACATTGATTCCTTTGGAAGTCTGTGAGGCAGAGAACATGTGACAGAATAAGTTATACAAATACAAATCCCTCACAAATGAAAGTAAAATGAGATATATATATATATTATATATAAACACAGAAAAACTTTTTAAAGTTAATAACACGAGACATCATGCCGACTCATGTCCAAAATCTGTAGTTGAATAGAATTTTAATAGGTATCACATCTCAATAAGGATCCATCATTTGATGGATAGAGTATGAGTCAGTCGGTAGAGTTTTACACATTAAATTAGATCTCTCACTACGACTTTTTTCTAGCAAGATGTATATTGTTGAAAAAAAATGACTTTTTTCCCAGCGACATTATAATGTTGTTGGTTTAGTTGCTAAACCTAACATCTATAGTAGCAAAAATATAGATCGCGGGAAAACATACAATATATGAATGACTTTTATTATTTCGCCGGTATAAGTGCATAATTATGCCTACGATATTCCACGTTTGGAAATATCAATCCTATGATAACGACTCTTAATGTTGCTGCTATAGATTTCATATACAACAACAATTCTACAAGTTACTGGCATTGATCAACTTCTACAACAACAAATTTCAACATTGCCGAGAAAGAACAACACTACAACAACAATTTTTAATGCACTGTCATAAATTGAATATACAACAATTTTTATTGTAGCTACCATAAATTAAACTCTAGTTATAACTCGAGCTATGCTAGCGACTTATAAATACTGGTAAAGCTTTCCCTTTGGCAGCGACTTTTAATCGCTGCTAAAACTCCATCTTTTGGCAGTGAATTTAGGTTGCTACCAAATCATTGTCTATAGCAACGACAAATGTCACTAGAAAATGTTATACTTTAGCGAATACTTTGCATGTCGCTGCATGACTTTTTCAACAGAACTTAAGGCGGTGACATGTAGTGACATTTTTGTTGTTACTTTTTCATAGCGACATACGACTTTTGATGGTGACAATAGTCACTGCAAAAAAAGAACCTTATTTCTAGTAGTGGCACATCCTATTTCTCCTGTAGCGATGCAATTTGTGTAAACCAAACCAAAAGAAAAAGCGTACTTTGGAGTTGCAAGGAATTCTGAAGCAGAAGTAGATGCATGCATGACTGAACAACTTCGGCAAAGTTACTACCTTTATATATCATTTAAGTAGAAGATTGAAGATACAGAGTATAAGTTTCAAACCCTCAAAGCTTCTATGTAAATTCTTAGATGCACTCAGAGCAATATAAAAGTTTTGCTCTAGATCATTCATCACCATACTCAGATATTACCACTCACAAGTATTCGAAGTTAAACAACAGATATATCTCACATATGATGTGTTGAGAAGGCACTAATCTACACCACACAAACACTTTTGCCCCTTGGAAATTAAGGACCTAAAAAGCATCCCAAAGTAAGGGGTGAATTATATAATACACACACACACACAAAAAGGTAAAATTAGGACAAATAGTTATATAAGACACCATATATATACACACATTACCCAATATATTATATTGTTTCTGTAAGATATCCTTCTCTCTCTATGGTTTCCCTTTCCCCCATGAAGTGTGCAATTCAATGCCATTGTGCTTCCTAGAAGGACCTGAAGATGGGATTGGCCCCATTGCTTTTGGCAAGAAGCCAAAGAAATTATTTTGAGGCATATCTTCTTGTGATTTTGGCTTCATGTTGAAAACTTGAGTAGCCTCCCTGGAGCCATAAGTGAAGCCAACCAAACACATCACCAAAAAAAGCATCATCATTATCATTGCATGAACATGTCCTCTACTCATTTTTGCAAGAAGGGAAAGGATTAATGAGAGTGAGAAAGAGAGTGACAAGTTTAGAGAAAATGAAGAGTTGAAAGAGTAGAGAGACTAGTAGCTACAATAGTCTAAAAGATGATTAATAGAGAAATGAACATGGACTTTTGGTGTGTATATGTAGTGCCAAGGGGTGTGGCTTGTTCATGAAGGAAAGTGGTACCATCAATGAAAGACGAGTAGTTTGTGCGGAAACACTGGGGAAGTAAATGTGCAAGATCATGTGCTTTAAGATTTGGATGTTGGGAATCACATTTGTGTGTTAGGATTTTGGTGGCTTTGTAGCATTAAATGAGACAACATGAACCAATAGTACTTTTGTCCAATTAAAATAGAGACTAAGAAGGCCTTTTAAGAAATTATTGGGTGTCGACGGTTACGATCTGAGAATTTGTAAAATGATATTTTAATTTTGATAAGAAAATAACTTACACATTAGTCTAAAATATCACTCTTTAAGCTAGTAGAGCATAATCTTATATAAGGCTCTCATGTGTTTATAACGAATTTTTTTTTCAATAAACACAAGGCTATCACTTTATATTTAAACACCCTCACAAACCTATAAATGAGTGAACATTTTTTTCCATTAAGGAGTGCTGCTTCTTTATATTAATAACACCAAAGTCGGTAAAAGAAGCATAACAACAATAACCTTCCATCCCATCATATTGAGACTTAATAACGCTCGATCAGAACAAAAAAAGCCTCATAATATGTGAACATATCTTAAATAAAATTGATAAAACTGTTTTTATTATAAATGAATTAGAATATAAAGCGTTAGATTTGTGTTTATGTAAAAATTTCTTATTCATGATAATTTCTAAAGAGTCCTTGAACGGGTCTTAGGGAGTGTGTTCTAAGTCATAAAAGCTGTGATGGAACAAAACAGTAAATAAAAAAGGTATTGCTTATTGAGTTCACAAATTGATTTAAGAAAAAAAAAAAAGAGTTGAGGAAAAAAATAAAGTAAAATTAATATATATATGAAATAGTATCTTCGGAGCAAAATGGGGAGACTGTCGTCTGGTTAGGTGGGTTTGTGGGCCTGCATGTAAATAATGGCTGACTGAGTCTGAAACTACATGGCAAGTCTTGCAACATCAACATGGAAATGTTTCCCTTATCTAGATGCTTAGGAAGAAATTTATGGAGGTTATCTCACGTAATTCACTCCTCTCTAATTAATTTCATGATCATATATATTATTGAGGATCAACTTACATATGTACAAGTTAAACACGTGTCTTATATTAATAATTTTTTAATATTGAATCATTCTTTTATAAAATCTACCGTTGGATTAAAAGTTATTAAAAGTTCACATGTTGTAGAAGTTTACAAAATATCCCTTTAATCCAAATGATCACATTTTTATAGATGTCTAATTTTTTTAAAAAAAATATTTAACACAAATGAGTCATAATTGAATTTGAATTGATAAGATCTATATTCTATAACAAGTTATATATCAAACTTGTTAGTTAGTTAAGTCTATCCAATCCCTCCTTGTATGATTTTACTCATGTGTCAAATTGAAAAGGGTGTACTACATGAGTGGGCAGGGCCAAAGATTTGGGTTTTCATGAAATTATTGAGAGTTGGAGATTGTAATAGCTAGGGCCCCATGAAAAGCACTCAAACAAGAAGAGCCAGATGAAATTGGACACCATGTAGTGTGTGTAAAATAGAGACAGATATGATTGATGAAATGCGAGGGTAGATTATGATATATTCAATATTAAATTCTCAAGTTTATTTATAAACTATTACAATTTTATGATTTTACTACACAAAATGAATTAACGCTTTTATTAATAAACTTATACAAGTTTACATAAATTCTTAACAAAATCAATAAACTCTCAAGTTGATTGAAGGTTAACAAATTTACTTAAACTTGAGTTTTACAGCTTTAATTAATTTAGTGCTATTGTGGGTTTTCAATATAAAGGGAAAGACTCCGTATTCATCATACTTCATATATATTATATAGGAGAGTGGAAACAAAGTTGTACTATAAGGTGAAACATTGATTCTGAACACACGTGAAAGGTAGCTGGGAAGAGTATTGGTTAGATTATAATGTTGGAATTAATTACTATTTTGAGTAAAAAAGATTAGCAAATCAATTGGATATGGACCTAGTATTGGGTTACTACTGCGTGGCCTTGTCCTATGTAATAAGTTCATTATTGTGCCCTTAATTCATTAACATAAGAACAAAAAGATCATACCAACTTTTTTTCTAACAAAAATTAGACAAAGTACTTTAATTTACACCTAAGAATTGGAGATTTATACCCAAGAGCTCCTATATGGAAGAGAACAGAATCACATAACTAATGCTTCTTGAATAATGAAATGGATTCTTCTAACTCATGACCTTCGTTTTCTATTGAACATAATACAAATACTATTTTCCCATTTTAATTAGTTGGAAAAGCATGTAAGAAGAAAAGAAAAAACATATAAACTCAAATTCCTGTTTTACTTTTGGAGAAAGATTAGTAATCTGTTTAAAAGAAGTATATCAATAATTTTAGTTGGAAGAGAATTGCATTGGTAGTTAAAATGGATACCAAAAATGTTATATGCATCTAGCGTTGGGTTTAAATACTAAGAGAACATAAAGTTAAGTTTGCTCTAAACGAAGAGTAGATATTTAAATCATCATAGACCTAATATCTTAAGGTTTTGAAATTAAAATATGATGTCTGATTTATTGTTTAATTTTTTACTTAGTTTATTAATTTAAATTTCTCTAATTTTGAGCCCTCCTCGTCGCTTTAAAATCAAAGAGTAGTTCCACGCGTGATCTTATCAAAATAATAGTAAGTAAAGAGTTCCACACGTGAGATCATATATATTACGGTCTCTTTATGTCCAATAGTTCACCTTTGGAGTCGAATACTGGATTACATGTCCAAAGAACAAGTTTGGCTAGTTTTTGTAGTCAGTGATCCAGCAAGCACCAATCATATTTTAATAAAAGACAAAGCTTTATTCTTTCAATTGGATTTTTGTTTGGAGAGAAAACTACAAATCATAAAATCTAAGTGGATGAATAATATTCTTAAATTTTCACTCAAAAACAGTTTTTGGTAAAATGCAATTTATGCTTAGCTTTTAACCTTCATTTTTTATTTAGAAATGATTCTAGGATTAATGATCATCTTTCATGCGCAATAGCCTTGTCCTTTTCGTTAAAAACAAACAATATCATTAATATACATTTTTCGTAGGCTATAACCTTAAATTTTCATTCAAAAATGATTTTCGGTAAAATGTAATTTCTGAAGCCTTTGACATTCTCTTTTTCTTTAAAAACGACTTCTTAAAATAGTGGTCATCTTTTATCGGCAATAAGCTAGTCTTCATTAAAAACGAACCTTATTTTTAATATTCATTTTTCGTAAGCCACTGAAAAATGATTTTTGATAAATTGCAATTTCCGTAACCTATGACCTTCTCCTTTCACAAAAAATGACTTCTTAAATTAATGTCCATTTTTTATAGGCTATATAGCCTTGTCTTCTTCATTAAAAATAAATTTGTATCGTTAATATGCATTATAGAATTGAATTTTAACTCAAAAATGATTTTTTGGTAAATTGCAATTTGTAGCCGTTGACCTTCTCTTTTTCACTAAAAATGACATTTTAGATTAATGATCATTTTTCATAGGCTATAGCCATGCCTTATTCGTCAAAAACAAAGTTTATCGTTAATATGCATTTTTCGTATGCTATTCTTGTATTTTCACTCAAAAATGATTTTTGGTAAAATGTAATTTCTGTAGCCTATACAGCCTTCTGTTTTTCTTTAAAAAATGACTTCTTTTATTAATGGTCATCATTCATAGGCAATAGCCTTGTCTTCTTCATTAATAACAATATTTATCGTTAATACATTTTTCGTTGGTTATAACCTTGGATTTTCACTCAAAAATGATTTTTGATAAATTGCAATATTTATAGTCTTTGATCTTTCATTTCACTAAAAATAACTTCTTACATTAGTGGTCATTTTTCATAAGTTATAGTCATGCTTTTTTTGTCAGAAATAACTTTGGACATGGCCTCAAAAATGATTTTTAGTAAATTGTAATTTTCATAGCTTATGACTTCCGATTTTTTTAAACCAAAAACGACTTCTTAGATTACAATTTACCAAAAATCGAAAGTCATAGTCATGTCTATGACTTCTTAGATTAATATGTTTTTTTTTACCAAAAGCGACTTCTTAGATTAATGGTATGCTTTCATAAGTTATAGTCACGCCTTTTTTGTAAAAAAAAAAGTTTACTGTTATTACACATTTTTAGTAGGCTATAGCCTTAGATGTTCACTCAAAAATGATTTTCAGTAAATTGTAATTTCTATAGCCTATGACATTTTGTTTTTCACTAAAAACGAATTATTAGATTAATGATTATCTTTCATAGGCTATAACCATGTCTTTTTCATGAAGAACAATGATTATCATTAATGTGCATTTTTCATAGGCTTTCACTCAAAAATGATTTTTGGTAAATTGCAATTTCTGTAGTCTTTGACCTTCTCTTTTACACTAAAATTGACATCTTAGATTAAAGTATATTTTTCAAAGGTTATAGTCATGTCTTATTCGTCAAAAACAAAGTTTATTGTTTATATACATTTTTCGTAAGCTATCATTGGATTTTCACTCAAAAATGATTTTCTATAAAATGCAATTTCTATAGCCTATGACCTTCTCTTTTTCTTTAAAAATTGGCTTCTTAAATTAATGGTTACCCTTCATAGGTATATCCTTGTCTTCTTCGTTAAAAAAAAAAATTATCATTAAGAAACATTTTGTAGGGTATAACCTTGAATTTTTACTCAAAAATGATTTTTGGTAAAATGCAATTTTCGTAGCATATGACCTTCTCTTATTCATTAAAACAACTTCTAAGATTAATGACCATTTTTCATAGCCTATAGCCTTGTGTCATTCGTTAAAAATAAACTTTATCGTTAATATGCATTTTGGTAAAATGCAAATTATATAGTCTATGACCTTCTATAGTTCATTAAAAATGACTTCTTAATTAATGATCATCTTTCATAAGCTATTACCATGTCTTTTTGATGAAAAACAAAGATTTTCGTTAATATGCATTTTTCGTAAGAGCCTTGGATTTTCACTTAAAAATGATTTTTGGTAAAATGCAATTTTCGTAGCCAATGACCTTCTATTTTTAATTAAAAATGACTTCTTAAATTAATAGTCATCTTTCATAAGCTACATATCCGAGTCTTTTTTGTGAAAAACAAAGTTTATTGTTAATATGCATTTTTCGTAGCCTTTGTCCTTCTCTTTTCTTTAAAAATGACTTCTTAAATTAGTAATAATCTTTTATAGGCAATAACATTGTCTTCTTCATTGAAAACAAAGTTTATCATTGATATGCATTTGTTGTAGGCTATAGCTTTGGATTTTCACTCCATAAAGATTTTCAGTAAATTGCAATTTTCGTAGCCTATGACCTTTTATTTTTCACTAAAAATGGCTTCTTAGATTAGTGATTAGCTTTCATAGGTTATAGTCATGTCATTTTTGTGAAAAACAAAGTTTATCGTTTCTATGCATTTTTCGTAAGCTATAGCCTTGGATTTTCATTCAAAAACGACTTTTGGTAAATTGCAATATCCATAGCTTTTAATCTTATATTTTTCACTAAAAATGACTTCTTAGATTAAAACTCATTTTTCATAGGTTATAGCTAGGACTTATTTGTCAAAAACAGTTTGTCGTTAATATGCATTTTTCGTATGCTACAACATTGGATTTTCACTCAAAAATAATTTTTAGTAAAATGCAATTTCCGTAGCTTATGACCTTCTCCATTTCACTAAAAATGACTTCTTAAATTAATGACTATTTTTCGTAGCCTATAACCTTGTTTTTTCGTTAAAAATAAACTTTATCATTAATATGCATTATAACATTGAACTTTTACTCAAAAATTGATTTTTGATAAAATGTAATTTCCATAGCCATGTCTTAGATTAATTATCATCTTTTATAGGCTATAGAGATGTCTTTTCGGCAAAGTGCAATTTTCATAGCCTATGACCTTCAATTTTTCACTAAAAATGACTTCTTATATCAACGACCAGCTTTCATAGGCTATAGCCATGTCATTTTTGTGAAAAACAAAGTTGATCATTTTTATGCATTTTTCATAAGCTATAATAGTCTCAGATTTTCACTTAAAAAACGATTTTTGGTAAATTGAAATATCAATAACTTTTGATCTTATATTTTTTACAAAAAAATACTTCTTAGATTAAATGTCATTTTTCATAGGAGCCAGGACTTATTCATCAAAAATAAAGTTTATCATAATATGCATTTTTTGTATGCTACAGCATTGGATTTTCAATCAAAAATAATTTTTGGTAAAATGCAATTTTCGTAACTTATAACCTTCTCTATTTCACCAAAAATGAATTTTTATATTAATGACCATTTTTCGTAGCCTAGCCTTGTCTTCTTCCTTAAAAATAAACTTTATCGTTAATATGTATTATAACATTGAATTTTCATTCAAAATTGATTTTCGATAAAATGCAATTTTTGTAGCCTATGACCTTCTTTTTTTTTTCTTCCTAAAAATGACTTCTTAGATTAATGATCATCTTTCATAGACTATATCTATGTCTTTTTGGTGAAAAACAAAGATTGTCATTAATATGCATTTTTCGTATAGGCTAGCCTTTGATTTTCACATAAAAATGATTTTCGGTAAATTGCAATTTTCGTAGCCTTTGACCTTCTCTTTTTAACTAAAAATGACTTCTAAGATTAATGAAAATTTTTCATAAGCTTTAGCCATGTCTTAATTATCAAATACAAAGCTTATTGTTAATATGCATTTTTCGTAGAATAACCTTGGATTTTCACTCAAAAATGATTTTTCGTAAGATGCAATTTTCGTAGCCTTTGTTCTTTTTTTTTTACTGTCATCTTTCATAGACAATAGTCTTGTCTTCTTCATTAAAAATAAAGTTTATTATTAATACGCATTTGTTGTAGGATATAGCCTTGTATTTTCACTCCAGAAAGATTTTCGGCAAATTGCAATTTCTATAGCCTACGACCTTCTATTTTCCACTAGAAATTACTTCTTAAATTAACGGTCATATTTAATAGGCTATAACCATGTCTTTTTCACGAAAAACAAAGTTTATCATTACTAAACATTTTTTGTAGGTTATAACCTTGAATTTTCACTCAAAAATGATATTAAAAAATTGCAATATTCGTAGCTTTTAACTTTATATTTTTCACTAAAAAAACTTCTTAGATTAAATGCCACTTTTCACAGGCTATTGTCAGGTTTTATTTGTCAAAAACAAAATTTAATAAAGCCTTGAACTTTTACTTAAAAAAATGATTTTCGGTAAAATGCAATTTTTATAGCTTATGACCTTCTCTATTTCACTAAAAATGACTTCTTAGATTAATGTACATTTTTCATAGGATAGCCTTATCCTCTTCAATAAAATTAGACTTAATTGATAATATGCATTATAGCATTGGATTTACTCAAAAATGATTTTCTGTAAAACATAATTTTTGTAGCCTATGACCTTCTTTTTGTCACTAAAAACGGCTTCTTAGATTAATGATAATCCTTCATAGGGTATAGTCATGTCTTTTTCGTGAAAAACAAAAATTTTCATTATTAAGCGTTTTTTGCAGCCCAAAACTGTAGATTTTTAGTCAAAAATAATTTTTTATAAACTGCAATTTTCGTAACCTATGACCTTCTATGTTTCCCTAAAAATGACTTCTAAGATTAATGATCATCTTTCATAGGCTATAGCATTGGATTTTCACTTTAAAATGATTTTCAGAAAATTGTAATTTTCGTAGACTTTGATTTTCTCTTTTTAACTACAAATAACTTCTTCAATTAAATATCATTTTTGATAGGTTTATAGCCATGTCTTTTTTTTTTTTCCGTCAAATACAAAGTTTATAGTTAATATGCATTTTTCATAGAATATATCATTGGATTTTCACTCAAAATGATTTTTGGTAAAATACAATTTTCGTTGCTTTTGTTCTTCTCTTTTTCTTTAAAAATGATTTTTTAAATTAGTGGTCATCTTTCGCAGGCAATGACCTTGTCTTCTTCATTAAAAATAATGTTTATCGTTAATATATAATTTTTGTAGGTGCCTTGGTTTTTCACTCCATAATAATTTTTGGTAAATTCAAATTTCCGTAGCCTATGACCTTTTATTTTTCATTAAAAATTACTTCTTAGATTAATGGTCATCTTTCATAGGCTATAATCAAATTTTTTTTGCGAAAAATAAAGTTTATCGTTATTAAGCATTTTTCGTTGGCTATAGCCTTGGATTTTCACTTAAAAATGATTTTTCGTAAATTGCTATATCCGTAGCTTTTGACCTTATATTTTTCACTAAAAATGACTTCTTAGATTAAAGGTCCTTTTTCATAGGCTATAGCTAGGTGTTATTCATCAAAAATAGAGTTTATCGTTAATATGCATTTTTTGAAGGCTCCTTGGACATTCACTTAAAAATAATTTTCGGTTAAATGCAATTTCCGTTGCTTATGAGCTTCTCTATTTCATTAAAAATAGCTTCTTAGATTAATAGACATTTTTCATAGGCTATAGTCATGTCTTTTCCTGAAAAACAAAGTTTATCATTAATATGCATTTTTTTGTAGGGTAGTCATGGATTTTCAATAAAAAATAATTTTTGGTAAAATACAATTTTTGTAATCTATAACCTTTTTTTCACTAAAAATGACTTCTGAGATTAATGATCATCTTTTATAGGCTATAACCATATCTTACTCGTGAAAAATAAAATTTTTCAATAATAAGCATTTTCGTAGCCTATAGACTTCAATTTTTAGTCTAAATGGATTTTTGGTCAATTGCAATTTCCGTAGTCTTTGACCTTCTCTTTTTCACTAAAAACGACTTCCTTAGATTAATGACTTTTTTTCATAGATAACCTTGTCTTATTCGTCAAAAGCAAAGTTTATCGTCAATATGTATTTTTCGTAGGCTATAGCCTTGTATTTTCACTCAAAACTCAATTTTAGTAAATTGCAATTTCTATAGCCTACAACCTTCTCTATTGTACTAAAAATGACTTATTAGATTAATGACCTTTTGCATTGGATTTTCACTCAAAATTTATTTTTAGTAAAATGTAATTTTCATAACCTGTGACATTTTACTTTTCACTAAAAATGATTTCTTAGATTAATGATCATCTTCCATAGGCTATGACCATGTCGTTTAGTAAAAACTAAAGTTTTTCATTAATAAGCATTTTTCATAGCCTATAGCATTGGATTTTCTGTCAAAAATGATTTTTGGTAAATTGTAATAATCGTAACATTTGACCTTTTCTTTTTCACTAAAAATGACTTCTTAGAAGAATGCCCATTTTTTATAGGCTATAGCCGTCTTATTCATAAAAAATAAAGTATGTCGTTAACATGCATTTTTGTAAGCTATAACCTTGAATTTCCACACAAAAATAATTTTTGGTAAATTGCAATTCCGTAGACTATGATCTGCTATTTTTTTTTTTTTACTAAAAATGACTTCTTAAATTAATGGTAAGCATTCATAAGCTATAACCATATCTTTGTCGTGAAAAACAGAGTTTATCGTTATAATGCATTTTAGTAGGTTATAACCTTGGATGTTCACAAATGATTTTTGATAAATTGCAATATCCATAGCTTTGACCTTCTATTTTTTAATAAATGAATTCTTAGATTAAAGGTCATTTTCATAAGCTATAACCATGTCTTATTCATCAAAAGCAAAGTTTGTTGTTAATATGCATTTTTTGTAGGCTATAGTTATGAATTTTCACTCAAAAATGATTCTCAGTTAAATTCAATTTCCGTAACCTTTGACCTTCTCTTTATTTTTTTTAAAAAATTGAATTCTTAAATTAATAGTCATCCTTCATAAGTAATAGTCGTGTCTTCATTAAAAATAAAGTTTATCGTTAATGTGCATTTTTCGTCGACTATAACTTTGCATTTTCACTCAAAAATGATTTTTGGTAAATTACAATTTTTGTAGCCCACTACCTTCTCTGATTCACTAAAAACAATTTCTATGATTAATGGTTATTTTTCATAGGCTAGCGTCATATTTTATTTGTGAAAAACAAAGATTTTAGTTAATCTACATTTTTCGCAGGCTAGCCTTGGATTTTCATTGAAAAATGATTTTTGGTAAACTGCAATTTTCCTAGCCTTTGACCTTCTCTTTTTCACTTAAAATGACTTCTTAGATTAATGAGTATTTTTCATAGGTTATAGTCATGCCTTATTTGTCAAAAAAATTTTGTCATTAATATGCATTTTTCGTAGGCTACAACCTTGAATTTTCACTCAAAAATGATTTTCAATAAATTGCAATTTCCATAAAATAAAGTTTAATTAAATTATATGCATTGAACCCTTAATTCATTGTGATTGCCACCAATATCCTTGGCTTGATAAGTGTAGGAAGATTTTTAACTTTTTAGTCTTTAAATTTATAAAAGCTATCTATGGAATAAAACTTTTTAGTCTCTCAAAACATGTGTGAGGGAGAAACCTCTAAAGAGATGATAAGTTCTACACAAAATAAATGGATAACAAAAATGCTACATGTACACCTAATTTTATACACCCATACATACACCATTAATAATGTACAAACTTTATTTTCATGAGTGCACAAACATTACAAACTTATAGATGGTATTCTCAATTATACTTAATTAAGTGCACAAACATTACATGCATTAAAACACAAACTTTATGTATATAAGTATAGGGTGTATGTATGGTGTATATTTTTTGGTGTACGTGTAGCAGGACTCAAATGATAAACACTTAAATCTTCTCAAAACATGTGTGTAGGATGATAAATGCCGGCTGGTGAGTAAGTGCAGAGAAACTATTTTTTTTTCTAAAGAAATTATTTTTGTTTAAGTTTCTGTGTTGTCAAGTTTCTAACATGTGTTGGTACATATCTTTTAAATATATATACTCTCTCCATTCATTATATACCTCCTTGGTACATGGATTGGGCTACTCCCATATTTTTTATGAACCTCATGAAGGATAATAAGAATTCAATTTCCATCTATATGCTAGGATTCGACAATCCCTGCTCCTGCTAGATGAGTTGAATTGTTTCATATGTTATGATATTAAGATAAAAACTTTTTCAAGTTCATTGGGCATAGATGAAAATAGAGTTCCCATAAATAAGTTAAACAGAAGTTCCTCACTAAAGGGCATAGTTACTACAAACCTGCTTTTTAGCTTCTCTTTCACTAATTGTACTTAGAAGCACCTTTTTTGTTAACCCTAAATTCAATGAAAGCATCAGTCAAACCCATTTAAAATTCAACTCACTGGGAAAAGGAAAAAAAGGAATCAAAAGTAATATTTCTATAATGTATTAAATTTTTTATTTGTTTTGAAGGATATCTTATTCTCCTACTTTAGTAGATGTTGCTGAAGAGCTAGAGAAACAAGTGAGTTTGCTATATTCAATAAATTGTATTTTTGGTTGGTTTTGAGCTTTGTCTACTAATTTCAAGGGCATGGTTTCTTTACAAGTGCCAGACCTTCAAGAAAAGGTAACTTTAGGTAGCTAATCCTAATCCATTTTCATACATATAGTGCTGTGGTGTGGTGTGTTGAACAAACCAAGTGTTTTGTTTCTATTTCTTTTGAATCTCAGGATAGTCCGGCAGCAACTAAGACATTAGATTTGGCATCAACACTTAAATTAAATAGGATCTGGCAATGCTCGCGCAGCTGGTGAAGCTGATGGTTACAATCTAGCTCAGCATTCAAAGTATTTCTCCCTCAAATAATGTTCTGTTTTGCTTTTTTTGGTTGGCCTTGTGGTGTCTGATAGTGTTAGCTTTTTACCGTAGCCTTTGAACTTGTTTGTAAGCCTTGTTGTTCTCATCACCATTCATCACATTCTGTTGTTGAGGAATGACCATTTAAAAGGAGTGAAAGATTATATTAGAAGAGAAAAGTTGGTGAGGTGACCTCAATATCTGTGTATATTTATATTTTCTCAATTACCTCCACAATTAAAGTGTCTAATTTTCAGATATTATTAACTTTTTTAACCTATGTGAAATCATGTAGACAATCAATTTCATGCATACATGCACACACACGCATTTGATTTGATGCAACAGGGCAGTGTCTCTTTGTTTATTAGTTGCTGTTGCTTTGACAAATAACAACACTCAGAATGAATTATCCGGAATTTGAATTGAGCTTTTTATGTGATATTAATGAATGAATTATCTACTGCTTTTAGTTGCCCATTTCACTATATCATATTATTGGTTTCAGGTATTGGCCCCTCAGATAGGGTACTTGTCGTTGTTGATTTCTCGATTGAAGCCTCACTTCAGCAGCACACTTCCCCCTTCAGTAGATACCATTTGGTTTGAGTCCAAAGGACTACCTCTCAAATGATATGCTATAACTTTTTTTTTTTTTTTTTTACTTTAATGTGCTTATGTTTTATTGGTGTGTAGATATTTTACTAGGATAGAGTCATAGAGCATTGTTCTAGGATTAGAGATGTAAGAGTGAATGGTTACCTATCAATGCTTAGCACACTTAGATGCAAAAACAAATAGCAAATATTTGGGACTAAGCAATACTGGAACATCAAACTACATAAAGAAAAGGACCTCGACCATTAATTATATAGATAGAGCCATAAATAATAAGAGGTCTAGGATTATGAGGACAGTGCTTGTTTAGTCATTGCTCGTTTAGTAGACATGTTAGAAAGAATTTATGTTGAATTGATGATTGTTTCTGCTGCAATTATGTTGAAATTATGTTTCTGTTGAAGTTAACCTTTTTATGCCTGTTGCTCATAAATTCCTCTTCCCCCTTTCCTCCAAATCAACACTTGTGTTTTCTATTTTGGATTCTTATCTTTCTGAAGGCGTGCTCCTTAAAGATATATTAGACCCTCGATTAATATCCACCATCAATCCACAATCTGCTAAGAGTTTAATTTAACTCTTACAGCAACAATAGCCTTTGCAGTAATGGTGATGGAGTTGATAAACCTACAAGCAGTAATACATGTTTGTCAAAGTTGATAGTCAATAAGAGAAACTTCTTTAAGAGAAAAATAAAGCAAGATTGGAGGATTCCCTTTTATGCCTCTATAATGGTATATCTTGTCTATCAATATATAAAGTATATTAGTGCCAAAACATTAGGAGACCACACATAAGCCACATCATCACTTGTTCAAGATGACACCCTTCATATGCAGAATTTAACTATTTAGATTTGTCTTTGAAGCCTAGGGGTGATTTATTTGAGCTATCAGACACGGGTGGATTTTGAAGGGGAGGGGTTTTGTGGCTAATTAAGCGATGATTGTTTGGATCAATGCCCTTGCTAATCAGCTTTCTTCACCTCAACTATCAGATAATGGAGTTCCAATAGTTCCAAAAGTATGCTAGGTTGGGTCTGGTCTCTCTCTCTGAAATGCCTTGAGCTTGTGGGTTGGTCTTCAGGTGTTTTTCAAAGATTTCAAGGGTCACTTTGTGTAACGTTAGTGGTCCTCTACTCAGGGGGCTCTAATTCCCCTCTCCCTCTGCAACTTTTCCTTTTATTGATTGAATTCAATACTATAATTTTGGCTTAAAATGGATTCAACTAGTAAAATATAATGATTAGTTTTAGTAATTTCATATTGATTGGTGGATTTCTATTTTTAGGGATGATGAAATTTATTCTAAAGAGGTCAATGAAGGGAAAGTAACATTGTCCAAGTAATGGCACATCTTAGTTAGTCTTAATAAGTAACAAGGATCAATGGTAATAAATATTAAGGATTGTGTTATGTTAAATCTGAGATTATATGATTGATAACATAGGGGGAAATGACAAAAATAAGAGATATAAATAGAGAAAATAAATGTTAGAGTGTGGATGTCAAATATACACACTGATCTCTATTATTCAAGATCTAGGTGCGTGCTAGACATAGACATTGAGCTAGATTTTACTTGTTTACTTGCATTCTTGCTTTTTGAATAAAATTTGGTTTTCCCTCCTGACTTGCATTTCTTTTTTCCCTCTTTATTAAATTCAGAGATTAGGTCTTATAACATGTTAAAGTTCTTTGGCAATGTTCAGTTTTTGCTATTCTTCAATGTCTATGGCTAACAAGGAATGCTTGAATTTTCCTGGAGCTTCTTCAACTTTAGACAATATTTGGGATATTTTTATCTTCCTAGGTCGTATGTGGTGTTTTGCAAATGGTATTTTAGAGGTGTTTCTCTGTTAGATATGCAGAGAGATTGGTATCTCTTAGGATGTAGTACTTCTTTTTGTACTTGTCATTGATGTTATATTTCCTTCTGTGCAGATTTTATGTCATATCTGGTCGACTACTGACCCATTGAAATCCAAATGTATAAGAGCTACCCTCAGAAAACTCAATTTGGTAGAAGATAGAGCTATTTCAAGGGTATAAGTTCACTTCCTTCATAATATGTAAGTTTTACTTTCAACAATTACTTCTTACTCCCTTAATTGTCAGTATGTGTCAGTCATACCCTCTTTAGTTATTTGTCTTTTGCATTTCCTTTTTCATGGGTATTGTTAAATGCTAATTAACAGAAATTATTTTCTTGTTCCTTGTAATTTTTGTCTCTTGCTTAAATTTATTTGAATATTGAGTATGTCAGTTGTAGGACTGTGATAGTTAGTCTATTTTTTGCATAAGAGAATTTGGATTCTCTATCAAAAGAGATGAGATTTATGTGAAAGATTTCTATTCCCATATATAATATATATTCTTCCTTTCATTTATTTTGAAATAAGTTGGTAAATAGTTAAAGTAAATGTTGTGTATATATGTATGAATGATCAGCTTACTCAATCAACCTTCATGTGGCCTTATTCAAAGGGTACTTGATTATAGGAAATGGGAATCACCAAAAAGAAGTCTGAATTTAATATTGAAAATTTATAAATAACAATTCACAATGCATTTTTGTGGACTAATTAATCAAATTTTGTCTTTGCTTTATTTCAAATTATATTATGTATCTTAAGTCATTGCTTGTTTAACACATATGTTTGCAAGAATTAGCAACAATGACGTAGCTATGCTTGTTTCTTACTAGCTATATACTATTTTTCAATTATGTAGTCACTAACCCCTTTATTTATTATTTTCGTGTTAGTTATTTTATAATAGGACTGTGTTAATGTTTTATTTTAATTTTTATCTCAGATTGTTGATTCGGAATCACTGGTGCAAACAAGGTCGTCTTCTAGTAGCGAGTAAGTTTAATTAGCATGTAATTAAACCTAGGCTTTCAAGTTAGTTCAATAGTAGGACTATAGAACTCGTTCCTTAGGCTGAGTGTGGAAAAAATCAAGTTTATGTCTTATTGCAAGATAATTAAGATTTGTATATTTTGTTATTTTTTTGTTTTATAAATTCATTTGACCATTTTGCTTATTACGAATCTTTTTAAGTTATGTATAGTTAACACTTTTATACATGCAAATAATTAATTATTTAATTTTAAATATTATACCTTGCATGATATATGTTTGGGTTTTGTGTAATTTGTTAGTAATTTGAAAAGGTGTATAAATATAATGAACCAAAACAAAAAAAAAAAAATCTTAAATTAGAATTTAAAAAAAAACAAAATCGTGCATTTCGTGGTGGTTACCAACCGTCGCCATATATTATCAGCATTTTCGGCACCTAAGATCGCGGCGGTTTCAAATCGCCGCAACACTTTCTAGAACATTTTTTTATTCAAGTAATGGTGACAGCTCGAAACCGCTGGTAAATGTAATAGACATACAAGGTTGCATTTACCGGCGGTTTAACGAACTGCCGCTAAGTTGCCGTGACACAAAGGGTGGTTGCTGAACCGCTGAAAACTGCATTTAGCGACGGTTATAACCGCCGGTAAATGTCATATTGAACTACCAGGAAATGTTATTTCTCTTGTAGTGATTGCACTAAAAACTTCTTAGATTAATGACCTTTATTTCAAAGGCTATAACATTATCTTTTTCGTTAAAAATAAACTTTATCATTAATATTATGCATTATAGCATTGTGTTTCCATTCAAAAATGATTTTTCGTAAAATACAATTTTCATAGCCTATAACCTTCTGTTTTTCACTAAAAATGATTTTTTAGATTAATGATCATCTTTCATAGGCTATAGTCATGTCTTTTTCGTAAAAAAAATATTATTAATATATATTTTTCGTAGGCTATAATATTAAATTTTCACTCAAAAATGTTTTAGGTAAATTGCAATTTTCATAGCCTTTGACCTTGTCTTTTTCACTTAAAATGACAACTTAGATTAATTAAAACTTTTTATAAGTTATAATCATGTCTTATTCGTCAAAATAAAGTTTATTGTTAATATGCATTTTTCGTAGGATAGCCTTGGATTTTCACTCAAAGATTATTTTCGGTAAAATGCAATTTTCGTAACATTTGTCCTTCTCTTTTTCATTTAAAAATGACTTTTAAACTATTGGTCATTTGAGTCCTGCTACACGTACACTAAAAAATATACACCATGCATACACCCTATACTTATATACATAAAGTTTATGTTTTACTATTTGTAATGTTTGTGCACTTAATTAAGTATAATTGAGAATATCATCTATACGTTTGTAATGTTTGTGTACTCATGAGAATAAAGTTTGTGCATTATTAATGGTGTATGTATGAGTGTATAAAATTAGGTGTACATGTAGCATTTTTGTTTTTCATAAGCATTAACCTTGCCTTCTTTAAAACAAATTTTATCATTAATATGTATTTTTCGTAGGTTATTGCATTGAATTTTCACTCAAAAATTATTTTTGGTAAAATGCAATTTTTTTAGCCTTTGACATTCTCTTTTTCTTTAAAAAATTACTTCTTAGATTAATGGTTATCCTTCATTGACATTACCTTTGTCTTCTTCATTAAAAATAAATTTTATCATTAATATGCATTTTTTTTGTAGGCTAACCTTGGACTTTGACTCAAAAATTATTTTTGGTAATGTGCAACTTCCTTAGCCTATGACCTTCTATTTTTTTTAAATGACTTCTTCTATGAATGGTCATCTTTATAGGTTATATAACCTTGTCTTCTTTATTAAAAACAAACCTTATTTTTAATATGTATTTTTCGTATGTTATAACCTTTATTTTTTTACTCAAAAATGATTGTCAGTAAAATATAATTTTCGTAGCCTAAGACCTTTTTTTCACTAAAAATGAATTATTAAATTAATAGTCATGTTTCATTGATTATAGTTATGCCTTATTTGTTAATTATTAATATACATTTTTCTTAGACTACTACAAAGTTATAGTTGAGTCATAGCTAGAACTATCATTTGGTCCCTGACCCCTGGGTCTGCCCTTGCCCCTGGCTATGCAATTACGCTCTCTCTTGGCCTCTCTCAGCTTAAGGGTCCTTCTTCGGCCCAATCCCACTTAGCCACCTACTTTAGTACTGGACTAGGGCTGATTTATCCTACGGCCCTGACAGCCCTAAGCCCTCAAAACCATTGTTACACTCGTCCATTAACCATTATCTCTCACATTGGATTTAATATTTAAGAAATGGATATTTTCAAGTAAAATTATTGTCATGAGGTCTAGTGTAATCACTTATTATTAATTGAAAATATATGACCTACACATGACGTAATAGGCAACAAAAATATTAATGATAAGATGTCACACTTAACTTTAAATGACAAAAATTTCACTTGAGAGGATCCAATTTCTTATCATTATGCTCCTTGTCGACGTTGGTCGCTCACTCAAATAAAGATGAAGTAGCCCATTCGACTCATAGTCAAGTGGTTTTATGGTTTGGCTCATCCTAAAGGCTTTTGCTGTGCGTCCCATCTTCCAATGACACACAATAAGGATGTGGGATTGCACCTGTACCGAAGAAATTAAGAAAATAAACACTTAAAAATCTTTTTCAAAAAGAGCTAGAGTAATCAACTTCACCCAGTCAAGTATTTTATCTTTTTAGACATTTTCATTTGTCAATGTGATTATGGCTTTATTTTTTTTTTTTAACGTTTGTAATTGATATATTGTTCTAAAGCTAAAAATACCAAGCGTGCATCTAAGCATCTTTCTACTTATAGGAGCTATTAAAAAGCATGGTCGTTTATAATAACAAGGTTGATGTAGTATGGACATATATACAAGTTAGTCCATTTCCACTCACGAAGTAGTGAGACTCACCATACTTTTTTCTCTTAAGATACATACTTGTTAATTTGTTTCTTTATCTCAGGAAGTATATTAGCACTATGTCAACTTTCCAATACAAATACACTTTCTCATTGCGAATTTACGATAATCCGCTCAGTTAAATGAGCCATCTAATAAACTAATATATTTTTTTTACGATGATAATAATGAGATTTGAATCGTAAAACTTATATCGCTTAGCTTGACAATTATATTTTATTTTATTGTTTTCCAAATATTTTAAAACACCAACTTTTTGAAACATAATCAATTTCTCAAAAAGTTGTGCTTTAAATTTGGCCTTTATTTATACATATTGTATAGTAGTACCTTATACTATCATTTGTTTTTTGCTTCTCTATCTTTCATTACACCAAACACGGCATTATTATCAACCATCAATAATCCATTTAAAATTCTAGGACAATAGCTAGTGATCCACATCCTGCCATTTGCAGCGTATTCATTACTGGGATGGGTCCACGAATCTTGTGTGATCAAGAAGTGTAATGGCTATGTTTATAATCAGGTCATTGGAGCATTGCCTGCAGTCAAAACTCATCAACTATGAACAGTGCAGAAAACAAATTAAATGAATCTTCATCGATAGCGTAATGCGTAAATACTAAATATTCACAAGAAAAGTCTCTGGTAGCTAGGCACTGCTTGACCTAGATTTAACGGTTCATAATCAAAGGGACGCCCCTCAAGTTCTGAGGTGTTATTTATTCAATGCATCATTCAAACTTATAATCCTCTTCAACAAATACTTTTTTTTGAGTTTTTAAATTTTATTCTCGGTGTAACTTTTTTTTAATATTATTTTATCACTATTTATTATTAGAAGAGTTTAGTAATAATATCAACTACTTAAGGTGCACCAATAAATAATTGAATAATAATCGTATAAAAGTTACTCGAATTAATTCATAAAACTTAAGCTGTTATCTGAAGAATTTTTGAAGAGATTTATCTTTTGGGAATCATAAACTCGTGAAGAAAACGCAAATTTGCAACTAAATCGAAAGGAGGTGCATTGATGCACTATAATGGACCTTGCTCTCTGCTGGTCTTTTTTTTATTTGATTTTTTTGCCGAGGTGCTCTGCTGGGTCTTGAATCTTGATTGCACTGGTCGTTATCTGATTTCAATTGGCCACAATATTTAAGTTGCCTGACTCATTGGACCACAATTTAAATGCTTCTCTGAATGGAATGGGGCCAGTTATGGAAGGGAAAAAAAAACGTTTCATTTAATCTTAATCTATTATTAATATAAAATTTTATGTAAATAACATTGTGTGTGGCATTAGGCATAAATTATATGTTCGTAATCTACAAAAAACACGTTTGTTTAAAGAGGCTAAGGATGTATTTTTAGTACTATATATAATATATAATGATCAAGTTCAATACAATATTTTTTGGCATTCTTTGAGTTAGAGTTGGAAAGGCTCATATTCCAAATCCACTTAAATCCTTCCAAAGGTTAATTGTTTAACACACTCGATCTGAGTCTTAAGTTATAATATTTGCAAGTTTGAGGTGAATGGAATTAGGTTTTTAAACTTTAAGGATGTGGCATGCATGCCCTTCTATTTTTTCTGCCTCTTAAACCACAATGATAATCTCTACTTAAAATTGAACGGAAGATACAATTGAGAAGAGAACAAACCCATGAGAAAATATAAATAAGAGAATGAAAGAATAAGAAATTGCTCAATTGATCATTTTAAATCGATATTCTTTGTAAAATGTCTCAATTAACTGTATATAATATGATTGGGCCAATCTAACCGACTGATTCCAATGATTTTGTACTATCTGTGAATAGCTTGTGCCATTAGTACCTAAAGACATTTTTAATGCTTAATTATTGTTTGTTAATATTGTATTATAGGAGTATACTAATATGTGTTGATGTTAACAATCCAACCGATTAAATATTATTTGGGTTTTGTTAAGGGCATTAATTAAAAAACTTGAATAATAAATTTTGAGTTAAAAACACCTTTTTTTATTAAATTTATTTTTTCCAATTACAAAGCTATGTGAATCACAGCTCCACGGTACTAGACTCTTCATTTTGACTTTGTCAAACAAGAGTAGGTGAATTTCTCGAGTCAAGAGAGTTGTTGAAATTTGGGTAAGTATTTCGTGGAAAACTTGCTTATGATTATTACTGAGTTAAGCTGGCCAAATTTGTTTAGAGCTGGTATAGCTGTACAATAAGATGGGAAATGAACAAGGTTTCTCAATGGTCAAACTGTATAAAATTCCACAAAGCTCGGCTTTGTGAATTCATTGACGACGCCTTGTACGGCACTGCCATCACTCCCATGGTCTTAATCAGCCAATCTCCTTTAACAGCTCTGCTTAGTAATTAATGAAACACTAAAGCCTTTTTCTAAGACCTACTGTTTGATATTTTAACCGACCGTACTTTTTTTTTTTTTTTTCATATCAAGATGATGGTTCGTCTTTGTCAAATACTCAAAACTAATCACTTTATATTTACTAGAATAACTTAAAAACTCTCGCAAACGCAATAATGAAATTAAGTGTCTAGATTATATAGTATATGATTAGTGCTTAGCATATCGTAATTAGCTAAAACACGATTGTTGTTAAATAAAAAAAAAATACCTTCTTATGTTAGTGCGTAAACATACTTATCTCTTGTATATTCTAATTAATTTTCTAATATATCTATCATTGTCCTTAGTTTATATATATGTTAGTCAATATTCCAATTTCTCAAATTCAACATTATGACTTGTTTGTACCAATAAAAACAAAAAATCAACTTTACTTGTGAACATAGTTGATATAGCGATTAATTAACGTTTTGTTTGTCCTCAGCGTTATTAACGTATCATTATCACAGGAGTAACCGATGCAAATTGAACTTACAAAGTTTTTAAGTGTAATATTATTTAAAAATTAATCTCATATATATATATATATAGACAAAATCTTTTCTTTTATATACATTATAAAATTCATATTAAATGTGACTTTGTAACAGAAAAAAATTAGATTCTATATCAAATATGATGTAACAAATAATATTTTTATTTTAAAAAATTTTAGTCGATGAGTCAAAACAAAAAAAAGGCGTCATTTTCGTCTTCAATACCTCTCCGCTCGCATCTCTGACACGTTTTCCAGCTACAGCCCCATTTGTTTAATTACAACCAAAAAACTTTGACCAACGACCACCATCCTCTTCACTTCATCTAGTTATATTATTATTATTATTATTATCTTCCCTTTTGTGTAACTAACGCGCTCCCTCGCTGTTTCGTGTGTGTGTTGCGAGGAACAAAAGAAACAATAGAGAGAAAGATAAAGGAAGCGAGAAAAGAAGCAATGGCAAAGGTAAGGGAGAAGCTATACGTCACCGTTCCGAGTCCTTTCCGTTGCCCGATTTCGATGGATGTGATGAGGTCTCCCGTAAGCCTGTGCACCGGCATCACATACGATCGCAGCAGCATCCAGCGCTGGCTCGACTCAGGTCATGACACGTGTCCCGCCACCATGCAGGTCCTCCCTTCCAAGGACTTCATCCCCAACCTCACCCTCCACCGCCTCATACGCTTATGGTTCATCTCCGCCGCCGGCGAGCCTTCTTCGCCGGGGTCGCCGCTCTCCGGCGACCGCCTCCGCGCTCTCTTCGCCGGGATTCAATCCGGCGCCGCGGATCTCGCTGCTTCGCTCTCGGAGATCGCCGGATTCGCCAGATTCTCCGGGGAAAACCGCCGTCTACTCGCGAGCTTCCCCGGCTTCGATTCCACCATCGTCCGCGCCCTCGCCGGGAGCCGTTTGCGGATCGAAGCTTCCGAGAATGCGATCGCGATTCTGGATTTGGTTTTCCGGGAGAACGGAGATGCCGCAGTCGCCGGAGAGAGAATCCGGCGGTCGATCCTCGACAATCGCGAAGATTGCTTTGCCTCGATCGTGTTCGTTCTGGAGAACGGATCTTCGAAATCGAAGGTCGAATCCGTCCGAGTTTTGGAGTTTCTCGCGGGCGATTCCCAATCCAAACGGTGGATCGCGGAAACGCAGGGCTTGTTGTCGATGCTCTCGAAGCTTCTGAACGATGGAAGCGAGGAGCTGAACGACGCCGTTCTGTCGCTGCTGGCCGCCGTTTCAGTGACTCAATCGATGAAGGCGGAACTCGTCCGTTGCGGAATCGTCGAGGCGACTTCGAAGAAGCTGCAGAGCGCCGCGTGCGGCGGTTCGACGGCGGAGAAGTGCCTGAGAATTCTGGCGGTGGTGGCGACTTGCGCGGAGGGGAGGGCGGCAATGGCTGGAGATCCGTCGTGCTCGGCGGTGGTGACGGAGAGGCTGGCGAAGGCGGGGAAGAAGGCGGCGGAGGAGGACGCGGTGGCGGTGCTCTGGAGCCTTTGCTGTTTGTGCGGCAACGAAAGAGTGAGAGATGAGGTGGCGAAGCAAAACGGCGTCGCAGTGGTGCTTTTGGTGATGCAGAGAGGTTGCGGGGAGCACGTGAAGAGCATGTGCGTGGATTTGATTAAGGTTCTGAGGAAGAGTGCGACCTTGGCACTGGGAATAAGCTATGACACCAAAACCACTCATATCAAGCCTTGCTAATGTGATGATTAACGTGTATCCAAGTTTAACCATCTTTTTGCATGAAAATAACCGTTTCATGTTGCTTTTTTACTCTCATTTTTTCTTTCTATGGAAAGGGAAAAATAGTATGGAGAATTAGTGTATATTTGTAGGGAGAATAATAACAATTGAATACAACAAAACAGAAGAAAAATTCATTGGACATCAATATTTTCGTTTCCTTAATTAGGGTTTGATACAATGATTTTGATGTATACGATTTGTTGGCATCTTCCAGAAGCAAAAAATGGTAAACAAAGAAAAATGGTAATTATTAACACATAATAGTAAGGCACAGAAATGTGTATGATGAAATTTGAAATTTATATAAAGAAACATGCCTCCTATACAGAATGTTTTCACCGAAAAAAATAATGCAAAACCAAATCCTGTGATAATTGTATCTACTGTGGTCCTAATTAAAGAGTGTTGAGGATCCCACTGTATTGATTTCTTTTGTTAAGCTTTTGCATGACGTGGTCCTAATTTTAAATTGGAAAATACGATGTTTGACCCCTATGCTTTTTAATTCCCACGTTTATAGATTTGAATTTACCATTTCTAGCTAGCCAGTCCCTCTCTTTGTGGTTATCTTCTAAAGCTAAATTTCTTTGAGTGGGTTTGCCTGCTCCTTTGGAACCAAACCAAGCATGGGACTATTGAAGTAATCATCTATGTTACTATATCCTTGTGTGTGTGTAAGATGTGGGTGGGTCCAGACTCCATCCTAGTTTTGTTATAGTTGGATAATTGATTTGTAGTCCAAGATTCAGATCCAAACGCAAGTGAAGAAAAGGTATGCGATCGATGTGGCTGAATTCTATCCTTGCGCCGAAGATCTATTACATCTAAGTGCAACAACGTATTAATTATGGTCATATACAGTTAGTTGTGTCCTTCGGTTGTTGGCATTTAGTTCCAGACTTCTAGCTCACTCAATACTCGCTAGTATATATTCACACTTTAATTATTACGGACATTTCATGAGATTCTTGTGTCTAACACATTGCAGATATTAACTCGATGACACTTGTCCGACACTTATATATTGCATATCTAAAGTGTTAAATTAAAAAGTTTATGATTTATCGTGTTCATGTGTGTTCTAGTTATATCCGCAAGTTTTTAAGTCATATTTAAGTAGTATCTAAGAAAAAAATTTAAATACTAAATAATTTACATAATATATGTTAGGTCACCAAAATTCGCGATATGATCAAATGCGAATACCAAGAGTCAGAGTCAAAAAGGAGTAGTGGCGACACAAATGGTAACGGCATTGGCGACATGAGTATTAATAGCGATTGGCGACAAGAAAGTTGCCAAAGGTTTACTAAGAAATTGGTTGCGATGGAATACCCGTTGCGACAAGAATCAAGCGGCGACATGAAATCAATGTGACATAAAGGTCACTAGTTAAGGAAGGCCCTGACACTACAGTTCGACGATCAAGGCCAGAATGTCGCAAAAATGATAATTCATATAAAAATGACTAGGGCCGCATCATGATAATAGTCCTACATAAGGCAAACATTGCGGCGCATTTCAAGACTTAGCGGAAAACCGGGTTGCCAAATTAGTCTTACGGAGGGATCGGTTAACATTTTTTAATACAAAGATAACCTCCTATTTGAGTGGCCTACTAGAGGAAGTAACTTCCCATCTTCAGAGAAGTGGCACAACCACTAATGGACGTGACGAAGGAAACCACTGCCACACATGCACATGTAATCGGTTCGGATTTTGCGGACCATGGTGGATCGGAGTGGTAACTGTCGAAATGCTGGGGGAAGACGGTTAAGAGCCCTGAAACTCTATAAATACAGGGCTCTTGGACTAAATTCGAGGTGATTCACTAACACTCCTATCGACGCACGTAAGTCCCCTAGTCGACAATCAGCAGTCCCACGGAAAGCTCAGCATACGCCACCACCCTTTTATTTTCACTTTATTTCCCTACTTTTCTAGGAGTAGTTTGTAGATTGTAGCATTTCTCTCAACCTTGTCACTCTTTTCTCCCCTTTCTGCACTGGAATCCTTTGCCCTCGGCAATGATACTTTGTAATTAGAATCATTATCCGGTGATCATTAATAAATATATTTACATTTCCAATTCTCGCTTCCCATTCTTCTCTTAGTTGTCAATTCACACCCCTGTTCTTCACCAAGAACGCTGCAATCGCTTGTCCCCCTTTAAACAATCTTTTGTGTTTGCGCCAAAAGATTCCCCGAAATTATTTCGCGTGAAACAAAATGGCACACGTAGTGGAACCGACATTGTAGAATTCTGTGAATTGTTCATGCAATTGAGAAGTACTACTGTTATAAATAGAATGTCCAACGAAGTGAACATGGAAACAAAGACTAATGCACGAGGGAATGCAATAAATTCCCTTCCCATTTCGAATACACGAGGGAATCGACAATCCCATGAAGTGGAAAGAGAAATGGAGAGAAACGAAAATCAAGATCCAAGCGGGGAAGAAAGTATCCCAAGTACCCAAGGCATTATGCCGTGGCCACTTAGGCAACCTTATGGGTTGCCCCCTAGATATATTCCTCCAATAATGTCGATTGTAGTGTCGACGGAACAAAGTATGGTGACTCTTAGTTTGGCAAATATAAGAATGCCAATACCCCCCATGAATCAAAATTGGAGCCCATGGGTAGCGCCTCAAATGGCTGTGACTAACCCAATGAATCTCTGGGGTATTAACCATGGTGTCACACCACCTACCGTTCCTGTTACAACACAAGATGTGTCACATCACCAATGAATTTTTTTTTATTATTCAGCGGTATTCAAGGTGTGTATCGTTCTAATTGTTCTTTCACTTTGCGAGCTATTTGCAAAGCTTTTGATGTTATTCTCTCTAGGTATGTTTTTTGCGTGGGTAAAGGCCACGTTTCATTCGGGTTTGAGAATTGGTTACATGATGACCCTCTTTGCCAATGGGTACCGTTTGTTCATGTTTTTGATACTCAATTGTGCGTCTTAGATGTTTGGAATGATGGATTTTGGGACTTTATTTAGCCTTCTCTACTCCTTTTATTAATATTGTTAAGCAAAGACTCGCCAGTCTTTTTTTTCTGGCTCCATCACTCGACTAATGATTGTTTTTGTGTGGAAAGAGAGCTATGAGATTTATTCTACGGCTAGTGGGTACAAGTAGCATTTATCAAGTAACTTTTCTTCTCAAAATAATGAAGATTGGAAATGGTTGTGGAAGTTGTCAACATCTGAGAAATGCAAATACCTCTTGTGGTTGGCATGCCATAAGTCGCTTCTGACGAATGGTGTTCGCTTTCAACGGGGATTGTGTGATCTGCTCGTTGTGTTCGTTGCCAATCTGCGTCGAGACTATTTTTCATTATTTATTTGCCCAAAGGTGTCTACTATTTGGGAAGCGTTAGGGGATTATTTTCAGTTGTAATTCTTTGGAGGATTGCATCTCATGGTTGAAGGGGTTTTGCCTTAAGTCAAGATGTAGCTTTATAGTATTCCACTATTTTGGTGGGTTTGGCGATCGCATAATGAGAGGTTCTAAATGGAAAGTTGCTATATCTTTCGGTGATTGTTGCCAGTCTTAGACGTGATATCTTCGATGTTGATTATTGCATTGAGTCAACTCCTCCTCCTTCTTCTCAAGCTCATTTGGTTAGGCATTGGCCTCCTATTGGCTAGGTTACCATGAATGTTAATGGTAGCTAGAGTGGGAATCCAGAGGATGCAGGGTATGGTGAACTCATACAAGGGAATGGTCCGATTTGGTCCTATGATAACTTGGGATCATGGTTTTAGAAAGGTAATCTATGAAAGTACTTGATGTAGCTAATTTGATCAATTTTGGTGACATATCCTTTTGTTTCATGCCGTAATTTTTGACATCTGTGATTGGCTCCAATGCGATTAGGTTGTTGAGGTGAAATATGTCTTACAGGAGGCTAATGTTTGTGCGAATTTGCTTGTGAAACAAGAGTCTCTTAGAGAGAATTTGTATAATTCATTGGTTCATCCCCCTTTCGAGTTAAATAGCCTCCTGCATGAGGACTATCAGGAATCGTTTTTCTTGCGCCTTTAGCTTGTTTCTAATTTTTTTGCCTTACCAAAAAATAAGTGTCGATCGTCGATAGTAGTGGTTAATTCTTTTGCGATGACTGAACTCACACAAAATAGTAAATTGCTAATCACAAAATATTTTTAATTCTAATGAGTGAAGATCAAACTCCACATCTACGTGTGTGCTTAGATTTTATATGATAGAGTGCACAAATTGATTCTAATGGGTTAGAGAACCGAAAAAATATTCAATTTTAGCATGTCCAACTCAATTTTAATAACTCCAAAGGAAAAAACTAAAACACACACTACATGGTTAACATACAAGTGAGAACTAAAATTTTATAACCATGTCACAACTTGTGGTTAAAAAAATTTATTATTCAAAATAATGATAAAATTATTATTATTATTATATTAATATTAATATTATTGTATTTTTTATTTTTATTTTATATTTTTCATATCCCTGAAGCTTGCGTAAGAAAGAAGGGCCAGTCCCGACTTGAGAACTGAGTGAGTGAGTGAGTAGCAGCAGCTGCAGCTGCATCAGCACCACCATCTAGGGTTTCTCGCTTCTCAATCTCTCGCCATGACCGACGGCTTCTGGAACCGCCATCAGCAGGCGCTTCTCCCCCACGCCGGCATGCTCAAACGACCTCGTTCCGACTACGGTTCGCTCTTCAATCCCATTCCTTTAACCCTCAGATTTCCATTCTCATATGCTTTGTTTCGTGCAATTTTCCCCCTTTTATGATTTTTGCTTGGTTCTGGAAACTGCAAATCTCCCAATCCCTATTATTGTTGTTATTATTTTAGATTTTTTAGGTTTTACCAAGGCTTCCAATTTTGCTTGTTTTCGCTTCTTATGGATCCGTTTCGAGTGCTTTTGTTGTAATTTGAGGACTAAACCTCCCCGTTAATGAATGAATGATGCTTTTTTTTTTGGGGGTTCTTAGATATGTAGGGCATTTATTATATATTTGGATTGACGAGTTTGGAGGGAAAGAGAGGGGATGGGTGCTTTTTGATTTGTAAATCGAAAAAAAATTATTAAATGTGTATAAGGGGTGATTGGAAGGTTATATATTATATGATAATCTCTCATTGTACAAAATTCTCAAATAGGGGGAAATGTTTGTCTAAAATGAAATACTATCCTTCACCTCATTTATTTCTAGACTCCTCATTCCACTCATAACCTCAGGAGGATTGTTGTGCTCTTTCTTAACTTAACATATGAAGCCCTTGGTGAGTAGGAAAGTTATGGCTTGTCTGTGAACTGCTGTTCATCAGCTCTTCAAAAATGATTCCAGTGTTTTCAGTGTTGCCCATATACAATTTGCTAGTTTTTTCAATGGTTTATGGGTGATGGATTAGTTAGTTATTCTGCAATGTAATATCTTAATGTTTTGTGCTTTCAAATATTAAAACACGTTAAAGAATAATCTATAATATAGAGTTCAAGTGTGTTTGTACTGTAAGAACAGAGGTGGAATCAGAAGCTAAAGTAGTTGGACAGACTAGGAACCTAGATGATGTCGCTGGCTTGTGAGTAACCCCTAGGACAATATTTTATGCTGAGTTATTGATGATTAAGTTTTAATTCAACATTGTTCATAGAAAAAAAGGAGAAAAATCTTTTTGACTATCATTGGCATTTCTAAGCTATTATTCTCAAATCTCAAGTAAAATGCAAAAATGGCTGAGTGACAGATATGTGAAGATTTAGTCGTGATTGTGGGCATCAGTTGTCATTGGTAAATATAAGTACTTTAAATACTCTTAAGGTTTCGCGAAGTCCAACTTGAAAACCCAACCACTGGTTCACCTTCTAATATCTTCCTCCACCTCATTCACTACAAGAGAAACGTTTAAAATTTTTCCATCAGTGGTAAAAGTATTTCAGCTTCTGTGGTAATTTCTCACTAAACATCAGGGAGTTTCATAGAAAGAAACTTGATAATGTGTTTGTAAATGCTAGTGGATGGCCGTCTAGGTCTATAATGCCTTTACCATGGAATACCTGTGATGAAGGCCTACTTATCCCAATCTTGCCCTTGCAATGAAATTCTGCTTCTCAAGTAGGAGATTTTACTTGATAACATCCCAACAACTCTGACAAAAGAAACTGTAAAACCTTCTAGTTCTGGTGCTTTTTCATGATCTATATTTCATGTACTGCTTGTATTGATTTCCTTCTGTGTAAACATCTGTTATCAAGAAATTTTGCTTGCAATTGTTCCAAAATCCTTGACAAGACTCCCACATTCATGCTTTAATCTATTGGAGCAGCACATCAGGATGTGCTTCTTTGTCCAGTATCTGTATCTGTGCTTCCTTACTAGATTTTTGTTTTTTCAAACTGCAGATATGTCAGCTTCTGGTCTGACTCCAGCAGGTAATGAGATGCATAACTATATTGCTCGCAGTGAGGACCGTACTGGTCACCAAATGATGAAGGACACAAAAACAATTGGGTCTGCGTATGACCGCTACCTTCAGAGTGGGGTAACATTTTATTTTGTTATGTTTTAACTATCTTTTTCTTATCATGTACTTTCACTGCTTGTTCGCTGAAAACATGCATCATTTTTGGTTTTGAAGCAACTTTCTTCATATAATTCTGGGGAAGCCAGTTCAATTGGTGGTCTTGGGATGGCAAGGAGTGTTGGTGGGTTGCCAGGTCATTCATTAACTGATCCTGCTGTCATGGGGCGTCATGGGGGTAGTGGTCCTGATCTTGTACAGAATGGACGGGGGGTTGGTTATGGTGGTCAGCTGCCAGTAGATGCAGTTTCCAGGCCTGGACCTGAGACAGTGCCTCTACCTCCAGATGCTTCAAGTACTTTATATGTTGAAGGTCTCCCTTCTGACAGCACAAGACGGGAAGTGGCGCGTATCCTTTTTGTGCTGATGCACTGCTTAGGAATTCCATCATACTACTTTCATTTGTTTTAATATAGTTAATTGCATTCCTTGATTTCACCTTAGATATCTTCCGTCCTTTTGTTGGATATAGAGAAGTGAGACTTGTGAGCAAAGAATCCAAACATGTAAGTATACTGTTGGTAACAGTGGTCTGCTTGTCATCTTTTTATTATTTAGTTGATTGGTTGAAACTTACATTGTTCTCTTTATGCTGAAATGCCTGTTCATTGCAGCGTGGTGGAGATCCTCTGATCCTTTGTTTTGTGGACTTCGCAAATCCAGCTTGTGCAGCAACTGCATTGAGTGCCTTGCAAGGTAGCATTTCTTGTTTCCTTCTTAATTCTGATACTTTGGTTGTGTAAATCATCTAACTGAATCGCCTCAGTATGAGATAACTTATGAAGGTTGTCAAAAGAGAGAATGTACTTAGTTATTTGGTTCTGTGTTAAGTTGTGATTATTAAGACATACTCAAAATGAAAGATAAAAAACATTTTTGTTGCTCTGTACTGCTTTTATTATGCTTAAAACCTTTATCTGATTCATAAGGTACTAAATTTGGATAGTTGTTATAATTATCAATGAAAATGAATGGCAAAAAGTATTGAAGTTGCAGTGTACTGGATGTGCAATGTGGTATGTTAAGCCTTATTTGACCCATTAAACATAGTGTTATACCAGCATACTGAAGTAGTGAATATGCGAGACAATGACTGCCAACCTTCATGATTCCATTAAGGCATTAAGTATCATCTCCATCAAAGTTACATACAATGAAGACATTCCAAGACGTGTTCTATGACCAATTCAGTTTTAAAGTTCTGCTGTCATCCCACTCAGACTTGTGTTTGTCTTCTTTAGTAATATGACTAATTGACAGCAGCTGGGAACAATTGTGTTCTCCAATGATATAGCATTATCATCATTTCTATAATCAATAATTCAATATCATGAGTTAAGGGATGATTGCAGTTATGCATTTGATCACCGGAATCCCCCTGCCCTCATTTCAGTTGGATTTACAAGTAACAAACAGATTGGCATTTTAATTTTTGTGTAAACAATTACATTGTTGAGTGGTGAATTTGGTGATAAAATTCACTTCTGAAAGTTCTTTAGTGTTTAATGATTCTCGCCTAATTATGTACCCAAAGTTTTCTGGTTTTTGCTGACATTGTGGTTGTATGCTGCAGGTTATAAAGTAGATGAACTCAGCCCCGAGTCTAATCACTTGCGGCTCCAGTTTTCTCGGTTTCCTGGTCCTAGATCTGGACCTGGATTTCGTGGTAAGAGGTAAATTGGTTAGAGAGGCCATTTAGATTTGTTGCTCTTCATTTTGTTGATGGTCTTCTTTATACATCATCCTTTCGGGGCAAGAATGTTCATGGCTCATACTCCATACATGCGAGTTTTACTGCTCCTGTTGGCGACAATCATGTTTATTAGATCCCTTGAGATGCACATATTATTAACAGGCCGAGATCAAAGTACAATTTCATTTTAGCAAATCTAACAAATGGATGTTTTTCGGATATGTATTTAATTTACTCGTGTATCATTATTTCTAAATTTATTCTGAACCTGTTGCCTGATTTCTGTGGTGTTTTTACTTTGTGTTGCCCAGAAGATTGTGTTATTCTATTATTATTAACTCTTCTGGTATTATCCGTTATCATGGTATTACTTTTAGTTGCCGTAAAGATCGTCGTGTAGCAACCAATGAGGCCTAGCTCAAATGGCATTAGTGTCTCAAGTTGGAGATTCTTCGGTGTAACCAAAAAAAAAAGGAAAAAAAAAAGATTGTCGGTGTAGTATTGAAAATATTTGCTCCATGGAAATCTTGGGTATGAGATGATGTCCAATTGAATGTGCAAGATTCTCGTTTGACACACGAGTGTAGTTGACGTATGCTTCTTAAATGTCCCATATTAGGCTAAGATGCTTTGTTCTAGAAAGCATGAATTGCGAGGATGAAACACACAAAATTGAATAAATATGAACGAACTCTTTAAAGGACTTCTAAGACTTTATCTAATCGTATCTCAAGCGCAAGTTTAAAAATGTACCAAGCAAAAACATGACTGGGCTTTTTTGAATCAATGGACAACATGTCGTTAACATTTTTTTGTAAGAATTTCAATATACTATATTGTGGGTTTGAGAAGGATTTCAGACATTTAAGCAAATAATCCTTTACAATACAAGTATTCCTAAAGCAGGCGACACGAAAAATATGGTACATTGTCGACCAAAAACAAAAAACATGGTACATCTCTTTTACTCAATAAGTTAACATTCAAATGAGCTTTCTTACACGATTTATTGTGGGGGACATAAGTGGAACTAACAGCAGTGTAAGAAATGGAGAATAATGAAACTAAAACAAACTATTGTTTGTATAAACTTTGATCCGACACTTGTTTAAAAACAATTATTCTCAGCTATTATTCATAAAGAAAAAATTACGTTAAGAGTTGTGATTAGAGTGTACGTCGACCGATTCGAGTTAGTTTTTTCATCCCACAAACCCGACAATGAGTTGAGCAAGTGAGTTGTGCAATTTTAAATGAAGTGACTTGCCTCGAGTAAGTTTTTTTGGGTTGTCGGGCGAGTCGAGTGGGTCAACGAATGGTTATAGTATTTTTTTTATAGAATTTTTTACTATTATTTTAGGAATATATATATATATATATATATATATATATATATGTTGTGATTGAGAGTTTCCCTCTTTTTTTTCTCTTGGTTTGGCTGATTTTTTACGCTTATTTGCATATAATTTATTTATTTATTTTTTATCAGGGATGGGGTATTGGGTTGAGTTGGGAAACATTGGGTTAAAAAAAAAAAGACCATCATGGGGTTGTTGAGCAAATTCAGTTTTAAAATTCAGTAAACCGTCACTCAATTAATGAAGTATCGAAGTCAAGTAAATTCTAACCCAAGTTGAATTAAGTTGAGCCAACAAACTTTAAGTCGAGCAAATTTGGCAGGTTGACTCACCAATGTACATCCTAGTTGTGATGTTGGTTTTCTGTTACTTAAAATTAACATGCAGAGGAAAATTATAAAAAATAAATAAAAAATATAACGTCTTGCATGTCACTCAAGCCTTGAAAATTCTTATGAAAGTTACATAATACCGTATATATCGGACTGTACCATAGGACAAAACTGAAAGAATAGGACTGTTTCAAATCCAAGTGGTTAAAAATTAGTGCTGGCCCATCTCTATCAACTTTGGTGTCAATTCTTTTGTAGTTGGTGAGCGACTTATTATAATCAAATTTTAATTAAGTCTCCCATGTGCGTACGTAAATTGCAAATAGAAAAAATAAAGAAATTCCATACTCCCTCCCTGGCTACTACTACCTAGTCTCTTCTTTTCTTGCCTTACAGCCACGACTCAGATAATGACTTGTTCTTATTCGTTAAAGAAATTTAGCGTGTGGGGTCTTTCTTCTCTTGTCCTAATGCTGTTATCTTTTCCCCAAGTTGATGAGGATTCTTTTTACCCTTCCCCATCCCCACAACATATTATTAGGACAATGCAAGAACTAGTCATATGCTCTCTTCGTTTCGTTTTAGTGCAACTATCAAATTTTCTCCTTTTTTTTTATTATAAACTTTCGGAGTATATTTATTAACTTATATTAAAGTCTAACATTGCTTAGAGATAAAGTCTTGGTAAGTTTTATAAGTGTGAGATATCACCATTTGAACTAGTTTTAGGGAACTGAGTTAGGGTACCCAATTGTCAAAGATGGTATCAAAGCTTACTCTAAAACAATTGCATGCAAATTTCGTGTTTTAGATGTCTGGGCATGAGAGGGGTGTATTAGAGTCTCACACTGCTTAAAAAAATGTATTGAACTTTATTAGTGTGGAACATCTTTTACTCCTTAAGCTAATTAGCTTTATATACTTAATTTAATTGTACTCATTAACGACTATATGAACAAAAAAGAGATTATTTATGTCAATGAAGATGGCCGTGACAATTTTGCTCACTTAACTTATTTTATACTAATATTATTAAAATATATGTGTGTGTATATATATATATTTAATTTATGTATTAACTCTAATTTGACCTTTATTTTAAAATGGATGAAGTATATTTTTTCTCCGGGGAAGAACAAACAAAAAATTTATGTAGTTGAGATTTTGGATAGTACTTCATGTCACGGTCATGGAACTAGAAAATAGAAAAGGCCAATGTGTGTGAAAGTACCATGTAATAGCTATTAAGTAGACCATAAGTGAGAAAATTATTATTATTATTATTATTATTATTGTATAATAAGAAAATAATGTTTCTTAAAGTCGAATTCGGTGCAGCACCAGCGCATGAAAATCATTTTACACTCCCTATGGAAATAATTTTAACGCATGGAAAAGGCAACATCTAGATGAATCCCTTTGGAGCCATGTGCCAAAAAGCGTAATATTTTTGTCAAACTGAGAAACCTAACCTTTCTTTTTGCATGGCGCGTCTTCAAAAGTATATGCCTAACATGCATGATTATATATCTTGCATTTAACTTTATGTTAATCAAAAGAAGTTGCGTGCAAAATTGAAATTTGGTTTAAAACTAAATTACTTTTAATTAGTAGGACACTAATATTTAAGAGTAAGTATGTTTGTTATTAGTAGTTAAGCAATAATCTTCTTTTTGCTCTATCTTAATGAATTCAAACACAATTTATGTTGCTTTATTAGGATAGAATATCTAGTGGTTGGGATATCAACTTAATTATTGATTTCATTACACAATCATCACTTTATCAAAGAAATGAGCAGGTAATTTGTACGAATCTTTGTGATGATATAATTAATTCAAATTTTCTTCTCCAAATTATATACTATATTCTTCTTGCATGTCACTACTAATAATTTGAGGTGTCTATTTATAAAATCGAGTGTTACTATATCATTGAAATATATTGTGATTAAGGAAACAATGAAGCAAGTTCCGGGTATTAATTTGTTCATTGGATCTGGTGGCATCAACATTATTAAATTAGACTTTAGGCCGCTAAGGGGAAATGCTTGGATTCTTTTGGGAGTAAATCATCATATTCATTTTTAGAGTGAACAATGTTAGTCAAATTTGTCTCAAAATTATGAAAATAGTTATATTAGTCTTTGAGATTGTCCACTGTCAGTCAAGTTAGTCATTTAATATCAATCAAATTAATCTCTCTCAGAGATTAAACTTCACCGATTTTTAACAACTTCAAGGACTAACATGATTATTTCTATAACTTGGGGACACACTTAATTGATACTTACAATTTCAAGGACTAATTTAAAGGCTTACTCGTTGCTTTGGAGTGAGTAATTAAGAAGATAAATAGGTAGTGATATGTGTTATTTGTATTCATTAATGTGTGGAATACCATGCTGACATACACATATTTATTATTAGATGAGATTTATTTAAAATGTAGATTTATTAAAATTTTATCCAATAATAAATATAAATGTATTGACATGGTATCATAAAAAAAAAAAAATAGAACAAATAACCCATTTCAAATAGGACCTAACAATAACAACAATTGAGTGAGAGAGTGGTCCATAAAACCCAAACAACAAATACCTCACCAGTCATCACGATGAAGGAAAAATCAGCCTTAGACAGATGTAGACTTGAAGCGTTCACAATTAAGACTTTTCAGGTTTTGTTTGGCAACTGTCCCTACTCAGAAAACCTTCAAAAGGGACCAAACGCTACCTAAAGACCATACTGGATAGATAAAACAAGAGGCTGTGAGGCTGTGAAGTGAAACAAACTACTTTGACTGTATGGATGGTGGATATATATGAAATGCATTGCATGCAATGACTTAAGACGTGTGTTTGGCCGTGAGTTTCTAAATTGATTCTCGATAATTGATTTGCTATTATTAATTTTAGTCAAAGGTAATTGAGGTAAAGTGACTCATATATTTTTTTGATAATTTCTTCTAAAAGTAATCTTAAAAAAAATTAATCATGATTAAAAATTTGATAAGAATTACTTTTAGTTGTATAATTACAAATATGCAAGATGTTGGGTTGAATCAATTATTCATCCCATAATAAAAAAAAACACTTAATTTTATTAAAAAGTAAAAATTATTTCTCTAAAAAACTTAAGCTCTTACTGGTAGAGATAATGAAATGATTTTATGTGTGTCACTTTACACGTTTCTTTACGTAAGAGTGACATTTTATTTATAAAAGCTCTGATAACGTGTTAAGAAACTATTTCTCACAAAAACTTATATTTTGATAATAAAACAATTGAATGATTTAATATATATGCGTCTTTGCAAGAAATGCTTTTGAGACAGAGATCAATTTTAATAATGGATTAAAATGAGAAACCAAACAAAATGATGAACAAAATTGTTTCTAGTGTTTCAAAATAAATTATGAGAGCTCCAAGGGAGAAATTAAACATACGTTTATTCCCTCCATTTGTACTTATTCATAAGACTTCTTTAAAGAAATTACTTGATTTTCCTGAGTAAAAATATTTGTACTATTAACAAGACATTTTTACAAGAACATTTTGATCCATCGATTAACTTCTAATCAAGAGTGAGTCACAACTTTTTTTTTTCTTTTTCTGATTAATATATAATTAAGGGATATATCCTATATCCCTCAAAAAAGTCTCATAGATTAGGTACTATTTTTAATCTGCACCCCTTTGATTAATCCACCTATTTTAATTGTGGGGTCTTCGGATCCTGTTCTAGACCATGCTGGCGTAAGCCTAAATTTGCATTGACTCTCATGCTATCATTTCTGTGTCGGTGGCTGAAGTGAAACAATTTTCAGACCCCTAAAATCATAAAATTAAAATTAAAGGGTTGGTTGTATTTAACAAATTTGATCCTTATCATCTCTTTATTTATTTATGCTCCAATTTTGACCTGCAACAGTAGTACTACAACGAAATAAATGTTAAATAATGTTTACAATAATACCTGTGAATTTTCTCCCGTTTATTTATTTATTTATTTATAGTATGCTTCATTTTCATACAGAGATCCACATTTCCCCCCCCCCTTCTATTGGATACCCAAACCAAATCATCTTTTAAAGATTTATGATTGGGATTATTGGTCCTCACACAATAATTCCATGTAGACAAATGTGTGATTTAATTTTATGCTAAAGAGTTTGACTTTGGCTGCTTTGCTCGAGATTGGACAATAAAAAAAAATTGCAAATAGAAACAAAGTTACACGTAATTTCAAGGTTGGTAGATTATAATGTTGTCCAGCTAAGTTGTGACAAAATTTCAAAAGGCAATAATTTATAGCTAAAAAAGGATAAAAGACATCTAATCACCTAAACACTTTGGCTAAGTAAAAGTTGCAAATAGTTATTGCATGTTATGTTCTATAAGCAAAGTATATGTGTGAATTCTACTCCCCCCCCCCCNTAGTACATTATAGATATTAAAAAAAAAAACAAAATTGTTATAGAAATTATGTATACTATTTTTATAATTTTTTTTTTTACTAATAATTAACCTTCATTGACTGCTTTGTACGAAAGTTATCCGTAAAATTGACCTGCTTCATAACAACCTTGATTAATTGACCAACTCTATGCCTTAACATTTTGAGATAGCAATGCTAGGTATGTCGGTCCTTTTTAAAGGATCTCGGGTTCGAGACTCGAAAAAGAAAAAATTTGTGTCTGAAGAAATAATTATAATACTATGAATTAAATTAATTGATCTTATTAGTAGTAGATTTTTAATACTAGTGAAATAAAAAACGTCAAAGCCAAAGCCATTTCAAAGTTTAACACGTGTGCGTAGCCAGCTTGTGGACTTTTCCTCCCGCAGACATCATGGATGATGAATGTCGATATTAATATGCTAACTACCCTACCAATTTCTAAATGAAAAAAAAAATATTAGAGTAAGAATATTTTTTATCCAAACTTATTATTTGTCATAATTAATGATATGACATATAAGTTTTTTAATATATTTTTACAGAGGTAGAATTTAATTAATAGTCAAATGAATTATGTGGATAGTAGATCTTAGAGAACTAAACAAAGCACAAAGAGAGGAGGATATCCCGAAAGATAGTAAATAACTTTTCAACAAGATAAGTCTAATAAGAGATAATAAGATAAAATCTGAAGAAGAATATAATTAGATCTAAAATTCGTAATCATAAAATTCTCAAGATACAACAACTAAGATCATTATACAATTTTTAAGATTCTTGAAGAGAATTGTTTTTCTTGTTAAATCTTCATTACTTCTTGTTAGCCAATTTTTCACTTTATGGGGCAGCTAGGATTATATACCATTGAGATCAATCATTGTTTTCATGTATGGTCCTAGCCACAAGTAGTTTTAATATTTCATACCTTCTGCCAATTTCCAGTTAGGATTCACAAGCAAATATTTGAGGTGAATAGGGTAATGAAAATAGAATAAGAAAAGATAAAATGAACAAAGCCAAAACAAAAAGGGATTAGGGGGACATGGAGCCACCATTGGCCATGACTCCCACCATTGGTGGCTAGCTCCCCCTATGACCTAAATGCATCGGAGTGAGAGGCGTAAAAAGGTACTCGCTGCCAGCGTCGCAAAAACCCTAGCAAAAGCAGTTAGGTTTTGTTAATAAGAGTCTCTCATAGAAGGATTTTAATCTTCTTTTTTTTGGTAACGCTATTCTTTTTAAATCAATATTTGTTCAACAGATTCTTAGTCCTCATGAACTCAAATAATTATTTCTGAATTCATTTTTTAAATACACATGAGGTGCATGTTCCCACGGTGGAATATATGCCAAAAGTTAAGAGAACCAAGAAAATCTGACAGGATTAAAAAATGGTGAGATTCCCAAAATAAGTCAAACGTGATTTTGATGTCAGCCAGTAAGTAGCATAGCACCAAGCTTAGTAGTAGATCTAATGTCTAATCAATTGAAAACTCAGCTCAACTAAATTTGTGAAATTGGAATTTGGAATATCGCATTCTCCTTATAATTAACCATTTACCAAACAGTTTGAATAATATCAATATGTTTGATTCCGTACGGTTCGAGAGCATTTAATTCCTTCCTCGTCATCATGCTCGAGACTCGTAATTTTTTTCGTAACAAATTACAGGTTTTCATTCAGATGATTCTTTTACCACGAAATATTTTTATTAAAAAGGACAGTTGCATTGCTGCATGTAATATTGAATTGTGAAATTGGTCTATTCAAACATCAACTGATAGCTTAAGTAACATCTTTTTAATTTATTATGAGAGAATAATTTAATAGAGTATTGTTTAACTCTTATTAATAGACATACAATGTGTCCAAACTAAAATTTTATCTATCTTTAGAAAGAACGAAAAAAACTTTGATTTAAGTTTAAGAATTGAACAACAGATCAGATTCATTCACTAAATTAACTACTTTCATTTACCCTATAACACAAAAGAGTATTAAAACTAGCTGGCACTGTCTCAATTACTTGTTTTACTGTCTAAATTCTCAAATATGGCATAATATAGAGCAATTCTTACCTCCATCACGAAACATACCATTTTATCTTTGACTTTTATTATTTACCATAAAATAGTTTTGAAAACACTATAAGGTACTGGAACTCACAAAAATAACAAATTAAAATGATAAGTAAAAGATAAAATGATTTCGTCTATAGCAGATTCCATTAGAAAAAAGAAAAGAAAAGACTTCATCTACAGTAGAAGTAAGTATTTCTCGATATAAAAATGGTATCTCTCTGTTCTACACATGTGGAAAAAAATACCCCTTGAACAATAATAATACATAACAATGTAGTCTTATCGTATAAGAATACAATGAGTGTGAATCTCATAATAAATATCAATTTGAAAATGTCTCATCCATCAACTCGTTCTCTTTCGTCAGTTTGTAATGACAACAATAAATGTTTGTAAGTTTTGTTTAATAAAGTTTACAATAAAAAAAATACATTTTCATGTGAATGTGTGCAAGTGGAGCAGAAGAGAGAGAGTCGTCATGGGAACAAAAGAGAGAGTGTGTATTGTCAATCAAGTCGTTACATCTCTCGTCTGCTATATTTGCACATTTTTCCATAAATTAACCTATATACTTTTTTGTTACAAATTTAATTAAATAAAGTTATAAACTTTTATTGCTTCTATTACAAACTATTGTTATGAGTTACAAATGAAACTCTCTCTTTTGCTTCACTTTTACGCATTCCCGTAAGATGCACTTTTTAGTTACAAATTTGATTGAACAAGATTACAAAATTTTGTTGTTGGTATTATAGACTATTATTATGAGTTACAAACTTTATTTAACCTGATGTCACAAACTCTCTCTTTTATTCTACTGACAATACAGACACACTCTCTCTTGTTCCACTTACATACATTTTCATAAAAATGTAGTTTGTCGTACCTTTGTTATTGCCTTTACAAGCTGACAAAATGATAGAAAAATTTGATGTATGAAATATTTTTAAATTAAATTTTATATTTCTTATATGACTCACATTTATTGTATTCTTATACAATAATACTAGGGTGACAAGTATCGTAGTTATAAAAAAAAGAAAACATTAATGATATAAAAATGGCATCTCTCCGTTTCACACATGTGGAAAAATGGCATGTGCAGTCATAATATTATGTGTGAAGGGTCTAAAAAGGAGTACGGAATGAGCAAGGTGGCTCTCACAGCTAAACATATTCTTTCCATTAAATTTATTAAGATCAATGTTCGGTGTATATATCAATGTGAAATTCTGATATAGAGTATTTGGAGTAGCGGTCAATTATAAACTGAAGCTTTCGTGGTGTTTCAAAAAATTTGGCAGCTCATTCACTGCCAGGAAACATCCCCAATTTGATACAGAGTATATAATTTATTCTTTTTTATATTAACGGAGAATATGATATAATTGTAACTTTTTTTTTACTACTTCATAAATTATATTTAATCAGGTTCAAATCTAAAATTTCATATACATTATTCAAACTCCTTATCATTTGACCAATTTTAATAGCTTGATATATATAATTGTACTTGGCATGTCTTAACTTATTTCTTGTTTTAATAAATTCTTTTATATTATAAAATATTGAAAGTCCGATAATGACAAATCAATTAAGAGAGAAATTTAAATGATTTGTACAAAGATTAAAATTTTAAATCTTCTCATGTATTTTAGTTTTTTTATTATTGAGTTTTATATCCAAATTCACTCGACATATACACTCAACCACACCAATAGTCATATATATATTTAGTTTGTAAGAGGATTTGCAAAAATGATTTATTCAGAACAGTGTAACATTTCTCTGGTCAACAATAGCCTCCCATCTTTTCATCCATCACTAATTTAGATTAACCAATTGCTTGATACCATTTTAAAAACTTGATTAGACTGCTGCAACAAATTAAACAATGACCAAGAAAATGTCATTATCTCATAACTGATGGCTAGCTAGCTAGGGTATGCTGAAGTTTTTTACAAGGTAGTAATGTAACCTGATGGGCTAACATATCTATGCTTTGTAATTTATTATCTTGTATTTTTCTATCAATTCACCTATGTAGTTTAGCATACAAGTCATAGGTTCGGTATGCCTATTCAAGTAGCATTTTGTACGTTTGACCTAATTTTGGGATATGCTAGCTGGAACAAAATAGTTAACTATTGAGTTTAAGATAATCCTGGTCCGTTGATATTTACTAATAGAAGTTTATATTTGTTGCGTTTTAAGTGTGAATGTTAAAGTTTTACATCGATGAACGATGAACTAAGTAAAGAGTATATATTTGTGAGAACTCATAAACTCATTACCTTAAGATTTTTGATTAAAATGTGGCGTCTAACATGTTTTATATCTCATTTAATATGTTAGTTTAAATATCATTGATTTTGAGTCCCTCATTGCTTTAAGCTCAATAATTTTTCCATTTTTCCTTGCCCTCCTAATCTTAGTTAACCAAGTGATGTGCGCTTTCCATCTCTTTTCCTTTATTTCAATCGAAATCATAAGTATATAGAATTCATTGGAGCAATCCATCTAAACTGACTCAAGTCTAGTTGATCTATGATAAGAGTAAAACTCTTTCTACATGGTAGTTTTTTTTTTCATACATAAGACTCAAGAATTTAAAATATTCTTTAAGAAAAAATAAGTGTCAAACCACACAACTGAGCGTTAGTATCTCTTTTCCTTTTTAATTGGGATATCCTCTAACAAAGTTAGGTTATGGAATATTCTCCTTTTCATCTTATTTTTATCAATCCCCTTCCCCTATCATATGTAGAGTAATCATTCACCATATATTAATTCACCGCCATTTGTTGTAAAATAATTTATTAAAGAAATTCATTTTCAAGTTTTGCTGCCCCACGAATATTGAGTTGCATGAAACTCTTTGTAATGCCTGAAAAATTGTGCTTGTGAAAACGAAAGGCTAGAACAGTAGCTTTGGTCTCATTTTCACACTCAAGTGGTGCCAAAACTTCCAGAAATTGAGTACATAAATAAATAAAAATGTTATCTTACATGTATTCTAGCCCATCCTATACTTTGATGTTTGTAGGGTCAAACTAAATAAGCAATAATGCAAACGATCTCAATGAATTGTTTATTGCATTTATATAAAGATGTACGTACATATTATATTTAAGTTTCAATTCATACATGAACATGCTCCCACATGTACATGTCAGTGAATTTCCCTATACTATATATATTGGTTGTTGGTTAAATTACCAACAAACTCCATGATAGCTATATATATAGAGAGAGACATGTTATCAGGGTAAATAGCTTAAGATAACGGGTTAAGTGAGACACAAATTGAGTTAGACATCACATCTTGATTTAAAATCTTAAGACAATAAGTTTATGAGTTTTTTTAAATATATACTTTTTACTTAGTCCATCAATTATTGATATGAGGCTTTAACATTTACACTTGAAACTTGAAACACAACAATGATTAATTGGAAGTCATTGGCAATTCAAAGACAAAATTACTGGAGGTAATGAATATTTTTCATACAACAATTATTTACTTTATATAGTAAATATGCTCAAAATTGCAAAAAATAATAATAATTAAAAAGAGTCATATATAGGCTAATATTGTCTTTAATTTCTTTTTAAGTCCTCCATGCAATGTGTATACATTATATGCCATTGCTAGCCTCCCTCACCAACCAAGAATTGATTGATTTTAGAGAGAAAGAGAAAATACGAAATCATTGATGGTGTCATGGTTCCTTGTCCCCCCACACTAGAAGAGGAGAAGCTATAGTTATGCGGCCATGCATTTATACAATTTTCAAAGTTAAGATCAAGGGGGAAAACGACAAATTAATCGAAAATAATTAAAAATAATTTCACAAAGACTTTTCATTCAGGTGATTTTTCACGTGTCTCATGGAATAAATATATTATTTTACCTTTTTAAATCATTTTTAGAGCTAAATTCATTAAATTTCGTCATTATTTTATGTTTTATATAATTTTGATAAATTTTTCATTAGTCAAATTATTGAAAGAGTTCATTTATAATAGATTTAGAGATTTGCAGATCATTTAAGCTTATAATACACATCTCCACAAATATTGTATTAAAAAATATTAATTTATCATATTAAATGATATGACACGTCAATATATTATATTAGATCATGAAATGATGACAAAATTCGATAAATTTAGTTCTAAAAATTATCAAAAATAAAAAAAATTAATAAAAGAGAATATTTATCTATGGAATGTGTAAGAAACTACCTTATGTGTACTTTCATTTTAATTATTTCAAAAACTTTCTAACAAAAGCAAAATACAATCCCTGTAAAGAAAAATAATCCAGTGTCAACGTTACCAGCTAATTAATCAGTTTTATTAATTAATTAATTGTTTATTTATTTATAATTCATGCATGGCTTTTTGCCTTTGTCAAATCCAAATGCCGCGTTCCACCGCCCACTTGGGTCTCATTGGTCCAAAAAAAAAAACTCAAAAATATATTAATACGATTATTTGAACATCAAAAGTCAAAAATGTTATGCAACGTAACAATGCAGTGGGTAAATTGTGTAACTGTAAAAGGCAATTTATGTCTAATATGATGATTTGTGGATGCAGAAAGTGGAGCTTAGATGGCCAACACAAGATTAGTTGCCAATAAACATGTATTATTTATCCGTACGACAAAATTAAAAAAAAGTTTGTGTAATCATTTTGTATGGCACACCATAGCTGCTCTATTTACTCGTATCACATTTATCATTAAATGATATTTAATTTATTATAAGTCTCATTGAGATCTCATTTAATATATAATGTGTATATGAGACAATTTAACATAATGTTCCATACAAAATAAGTACATATAACATTATTTATAGAATATAATTTTGAGACCAACTTAGTATTTGAAATTTTTTTTCCATTACTTACATTAGTCCTTGAAAAAATTAATCAGGGGAAGTAACTTGACACTTTATTTTTTCATAGATTCAGTTGAACACCAATACATTTTTTAAGGACCAACTTAAGTATTATTTCATAAAAAAAGTTTTTATTTAAACACTGTCCAGTACTTTTAATAATTTGAGAGTTTTAAGAAAATGAATATTGTAGAAAAGATGAAATCAAAGTACACCAACCGAGATTAAAATAGCTCTGGTTTAAATGGCGGTAATGAAAGAAGCTATATAAAGGGGGTGACACTACATTCCTTAGAGCATAACACAAAGGAAAACATGGGGTCTCTAATGGCCTCTCTCACTCTTGTTTTAGCAATAATCTCTCTTAGCTTACCATCTCAAATATCTGCCGGAAAACCTTACCTCTACTCATCTCCTCCACCACCACCTAAGCCTTACTACTACCACTCTCCGCCGCCACCGGTGCATTCACCTCCTCCTCCATATTACTACCACTCACCACCGCCGCCAGTACACTCACCTCCTCCACCATACTATTACCATTCGCCACCGCCGCCAGTGCACTCGCCTCCCCCACCATACTACTACCATTCTCCTCCACCCCCACCAAAAAAGCCATACAAGTACCCATCACCGCCGCCACCAGTGTACAAGTACAAGTCTCCCCCTCCTCCGTACAAGTACCCATCTCCCCCTCCTCCACCATATAAGTACCCATCTCCACCACCACCAGTGCACTCACCTCCTCCACCATACTACTACCACTCTCCACCGCCCCCAGTGCACTCACCTCCTCCACCCTACAAGTACCCATCTCCACCACCACCAGTTTACAAGTACAAATCCCCACCTCCACCAGTATACAAGTACAAGTCTCCTCCTCCACCCCCAAAGAAGCCATACAAGTACCCATCTCCACCACCACCGGTGTATAAGTACAAATCCCCACCTCCACCGGTTTACAAGTACAAGTCTCCTCCTCCCCCACCAAAGAAGCCCTACAAGTACCCATCTCCACCGCCACCGGTGTATAAATACAAATCCCCACCTCCACCGGTTTACAAGTACAAGTCTCCTCCTCCACCCCCAAAGAAGCCATACAAGTACCCATCTCCACCACCACCGGTGTATAAGTACAAATCCCCACCTCCACCGGTTTACAAGTACAAGTCTCCTCCTCCCCCACCAAAGAAGCCCTACAAGTACCCATCTCCACCGCCACCGGTGTATAAATACAAATCCCCACCTCCACCGGTTTACAAGTACAAGTCTCCTCCTCCACCCCCAAAGAAGCCATACAAGTACCCATCTCCACCACCACCGGTGTATAAGTACAAATCCCCACCTCCACCGGTTTACAAGTACAAGTCTCCTCCTCCCCCACCAAAGAAGCCCTACAAGTACCCATCTCCACCGCCACCGGTGTATAAATACAAATCCCCACCTCCACCGGTTTACAAGTACAAGTCTCCTCCTCCACCCCCAAAGAAGCCATACAAGTACCCATCACCACCACCACCGGTGTATAAGTACAAATCCCCACCTCCACCGGTTTACAAGTACAAGTCTCCTCCTCCCCCACCAAAGAAGCCCTACAAGTACCCATCTCCACCGCCACCGGTTTACAAGTACTTGTCTCCTCCTCCTCCTCCTTACAAGTACTCATCTCCACCACCTCCACCACATGCCTACATCTATTCATCACCTCCTCCTCCTTACCACTACTAGATAGTGGTTTCAACATACCTTCTTAATTATATGGTAAGTTTCTTCCTACTATTTGTATTATTCATAATAGACCTCACACCTGTGTAAGAGTGCGATGGTTAGTTATTAACACTATTTAATTATTCAAATATCATTTTTCAAAAATAATATCTTAATTTCACTTGAATTTTATTTAGCGTCTGTTTGGATTTACAGTATACACCCTCCAAAAATTGATTTTATGCCCCCTCGCTCACTTCACCATTCCCCCCAAATTAATTCTAATATCCTAAGGTGTTTCTAAACACGCAGTTAGATTCCACATTGTATATACTTCACGATACTTTATGGGAAACCAAAAGAAACATTATCATTAAAATTAAACAATTACATATTTTAATTTAAATAATTTTTTATTGAGAAAGAAAATATATAATATAACACTCTCAATTTTTTCATATTCCAAATTAATTAGCTAATTAGCTCGTTAGTGTATTGCGTTTTCAAGAGTTTATGAACCTGATAACAGCGTTTTAGCTTGCATTAATATATTTTTTAAAATGAAAAGTTATTTTGTCATTTGTTGATATTTGAAGGATTACTGACAGGGAGTGCTTGACTAATCATAATATTATTTGCATGTGTTGTTTTTTTCTTTTGTAGGATTTGAAGAATATTTGCAAATAAAGAAAGTGATGGATAGAGCATAATGAAGCAGGAAAAGATCAACGGAAGCAAAGTTTCCGCGTTTTGTTTTTACAAAATAAGAAAGAAATGTGTCAAAATGTTTCTGTCACAAAATTGGTCTCACTTTATATTTTCCTTTTCGTGTGTTTTCATTTTATGAATTAGAGAATTATTGTTATTTGGTGTGTTGGGACAGTTGTAAGGCACTGCTTTGTGCAACTCTCTTTGAATTCGTTGTATATTCATTGCAAAAAGTGGGTTCGAAGCCCAATTATAATAATAAATAAAAATCTTTCTCTTTCATTCTTTGTGTATTTATCTGCTTTCGAATTGGTTCCCACCACAAAAAATTTTATTTTACTTATTATGCATTCACAATGTTCATCGATATTGTAATTTTTAAATGGACGTACAATAATATAAATTCTTTATTAGAAACTTCAATAATTATATATATATGACAAATACTGTAAAATTAATTTTATGTTATAATTCTCTCACAACATCAATTATCTCACATATATATAATTATTTTAAAATATATATACATAATAATATTTAATTTATATAATGATAGGATAAACATCCTTTATACTAATAATACGATGTATTAATATTAATTAATAAGCTAATTATTAGAAAGATCAAAATTGTCAATGTGATATGTGTAATAATGTAATAAGTAATAGTATAACATCATCCAAAAATATCAATCTAATCTACTAAATTGTTACCTTATTTTTTATGGGATACTCCTATTTCTTTCAGATATTTAAATCGGGTAGTGTTAGTCAAACTCATGCCGATAATTTTATCAAAACAAAAGAGAAACTATTATCTTTTATATTTTATAATTTGAGAATGATCAAGCCCTAGAAAGAGAGGAGAGATAAAAGGATACATAAACCTAAGCTTTCAGCCAAAGGTAAATCCTAAAAAAAGAAAACATCGCAAAGACAAAAACACCCCACTCCATATGAATACTAAACTCAACACCAAAAATACTCCAAAACAAAACTAACACACTGATCCAAGGCCACACAACTTAAACTCAAATGCATAAAATATCAACACGATACAAGAAAACAGAAAATAACAAAACGACAAATATGAATCAAATTGATATAAACTAAAAAATACTTTATTATAAAATTCTAAAATGATATAGTTGATTTGAAACAAAAGCAAAACCTTAAAGCAGCAATATTAATATGAAAGTTTTCATATTGATTACGAGAATTTTCAATCTATAAACATTAAACAACTTTAGTCCTACTATTCATACAAAAATATTAAAAGTATATATAGCAAGTAAATACGATCATAAAAATAATAATATTGCTCTACATAACTACAATGAAAAATTAATATATGGTGTTGGAGATTTTATGGCAGCTGGTTATTCATTATTTTCTTTGTTTTCCTAATATCTTCGGACACTTGTTACAGCAAATATTATTGAAATCTGACTGGACCTAACATTTCTTTATAGGTGGGTGCCACTTGACCCTATGAGTAGGTAAGTTATGGATTATGAGAATTGGGTCTACTATTACAAAATATATATATATATATATATATATACATACATATATCTAATTATTATTATTATATATTGTATTGTTATCCTATATACATTATATTCTATCATAATATATATTTCGGGCAGGGGCATGTACGGGGTCAGGGGCGTGCCATATATATATATATATATTATTGTTTTAAAATTTCCTAATCATCCTCATCCACAGTGGCTTCCACAGGCTTAGATAAAGGAGGATGGCCCTATGTGAAACACCCTAGCTAACTGTTTACCCGTACGTAGTAAACAAAGCTCACTAGGTTATTGTCTACTTGGTCGGAATACCTTAGTCCATAGTTATTCTTCGAAAATAGTTGCTTAAGAAAATAAGGATCAATTTAAAACTTTTCATTTTACACTGCATATTTACTAAAATAGAGCCATGTGCCAAAATAAACAATATAACAAAGCGTATAACGGTAAGATAGTAAAGCATCAAATACATATTCAGGTGGTCCATCAAACAAAGTCATATCATTGTATATACAGTAAGTAAAATATACATCTCATATACATAAGCTGAAGTACTGAATACATAAGTCAAACTACATCACATCAAAATACAAGGACTACTGGAATACTACTCAGTATGTCCCTGGCAAAAATGCTAAACAGCTATCTCTCTCTAAGNTCTGCAACCCAAAAACTTGTATTTTTAAGCTCCTTATAACTAATTAATTAATTAAGTGTAAGTGTTCTTTCAAAGAAAAGTCATTTTTATTTTGAGACTAGCTAGCTACCAGATTTATAAGAACATTGTATGCATTTTTACCCCCCCCCCCAATTAGTTACTATAAATTTTTTTTTATTATTATTAATCTTGTGACTTTGTGACTATACAGTACGTACTATCTGCTTGTCCGTCTATCGTTACATAGATGAAAATATTTAACAATTTAACAAAGACTTTTGTTTTTGAATAATTAAAAAAACTGGTTACAAGTTTCAAAGCAAAACTATTTAAGTAAGGGTTGATGTCATTTTCTTAAAAAGAAAATAAGGGCAATGTCAACATTACGAGCTAATAATTTTCTCCTACTTAGATTAATTATGCAGCCTCTATCAAATCCAAAACCTACTTAGGTTGAAGTAGACCAAACCTAATAATTTGCTTAACAAAAATATTATTTGTAAATCTCAAAAACATTTAACTGCATCCAACTAAATAAAAAAATAAACATTATTAAACATAGAAACACACAATATTAAACAGTGTCTCCATACATGCAAAATTATTCGTTGATAATATTTATTTATCTATTTTGTAATGTTTATTTCTTTGTTTGGTTGGATACTATTAGATGTTTTTGAGTTAGACAAATAACATCATTCTTTATGTCCAATTAGTTACCAATTTCTGATTTTTCAAGAAGGGGTAAATTTGAATAGATCAAATCAAAATACACTTACCAAGATGATTAGTTGGTGTTAATTGGGTTTAAAAAGAAACTATATAAAGGGGTCACCACCTTTCCTAATTACATAACCAAAACCCATTTGGTAGTAATTGATTAATTAGTGGGAAAATGGGGTCTCTCATGGCCTCTACTACTCTCACTCTAGTATTAGCAATAATCTCTCTCACCATGCCTCCTCAAATCTCGGCCGATCACTATGTTTATTCGTCTCCACCACCACCACCTAAAAAACCCTACTATTACCACTCGCCACCGCCACCGCCTAAGAAACCCTACTACTATCACTCTCCCCCACCACCGATGCACTCACCTCCTCCACCATACTATTACCACTCTCCACCACCGCCACCGAAGAAACCCTACAAGTATCCTTCTCCCCCTCCACCAAAGGTTCCTTACCATTACTCGTCTCCACCACCCCCTCCAGAGAAACCCTACAAGTACCCGTCTCCTCCACCACCAATTTACAAGTACAAGTCTCCGCCGCCACCACCGAAGAAGCCATACGAATACCCATCTCCTCCACCACCTGTTTACAAGTATAAGTCACCTCCTCCTCCTTACAAGTATCCTTCTCCTCCACCGCCACCAAAAAGACCATACAAGTATCCATCTCCACCACCACCTGTCTACAAGTACAAGTCACCTCCTCCTCCTTACACGTACCCGTCTCCTCCACCACCACCTAAGAAGCCATACAAATACCCATCTCCGCCACCTCCACCACATTATGTCTATGCATCTCCTCCACCTCCCCACTACCACTAGCTACTAGACAGTGGTTTTGGATAGCACACTATGGTAATTAAGCTTCTACATACAATCTATAGCATTCATATAGTTTCAACAAATTTGAGTTTAATGTTACAGTTCCAACACAATTAGAAAAATTACAATTAGTGATTATTAAATGAAATAAAGTGACCTGACTTACTTGCATACTCATCTAATAGTGAATATATATTTCACATTATTCTGAAAAATAAATTCACACAAAATTTTTAAATATTTAACGATTTTCCTTGATTTTAATGTAAAATATATAATACTTTGCACTAGTACCTAATTTTGTATTAATGTAACAATATGTAAAATTTACAATATACTTTAAACTAATATTGTAACAGCATGTAATTAAATAATAATATAAAAGAAAAACCTAATTCTGAGAGCATTGAGCATATTCACATTTTTAGTGGCTTAGTAACATTTTTATTTGCATCAGCATATGCATCATAAAATCACTTCCTCGTTACTGGATACGATCAATTAGTTAATTAAATGAATGAATCATACATGGTTTGGCGATCTAATGATATATGTATATGTGCATGGTTTTTGTAGGATCTGCAGAACTTGTGCAAATAAAGGAAGAGATTGATGATTAAAGGAAGAAGTACTTTACAAAACAAGTTTACGCGTTTTTGTGATAAAATTATGTGTTTTTTTTTTATTTTTTATTTTGTGGTTTGTATTTTAAAATTGTAAGGCAATATTGTTCTGATTTGATTCCTGTAGTCGTTTCTATCATGCATGCATTATGGTTTTCAACCTGCTGGGTTTGCAGGGGTTAGTGAAGCCAATTATCATATAACAATTAAATAAATGTTTTATTTCTCACTCATACATTAGTCCATACTTTGATTTTTTCCATTTAAAATTTCTATGTCATAGACGCCAACTAAGATGTTTTGACTTGCGGAAACACGACAATGAAATTGGTATAACAGAAACATAAGCACTCTATATTGGAATATTCGTCGTGACTTGTTTTTTATAATTATTGTAACATAATTAAAATAAAAGAATTTAAAACCTGTGTGAGTAATATAAGATGATGAGAGTCCTACCAAGAAAAATATAAAATGAAAGTACTTCACATGCAATATAATTATAAAATAAAAATATTTAAAAATTCATGAAGAGAGTTTCACATGCGCTCTCACATAATAAATCACAATATTATTTTTAACAATTTAATTAAAAAAAAGCATTATTCTTAACAATTAAACTACTACTAATAATAAAAAGTAGTTCATTGAAGGGAAATTATTTTTGAATTCAAATATGATATAAAGCTGGCTAGTGGACACTACTAATTGTTGGTTGTCGAAGGTAAAGCACAAAATACCATTTCAAACGATTAATTTCACTGAAGACAAATCTTTTAAGTAACAATGGAACACAAAAATAAAATAAAATGATATTGGTCGTTGTCTGGTTAGTACTGTTTTAATACGGCAACACTGCAAATGAAGTTGAGTCGCTAGGCAATGATTCTTTAAAATGAGATTTTTTATATTAATAGATAAAGTGAGATATCTCATCATTAGATCAATAAAGTGAAAATGAGTTTTATTTTCACTTTGTTCATTTAATGTGAGATATTTCACTTTATTCAATTCAAATGACACTGAATTGAAGCAGGTGAGGAAAATAACGTGTACCAATTAAGGGATAATTCGTCTAGGAGGAGTTTCCACCAATATGCTTACCTTCAATGTGCAACTTTTTCTTCCTACATTTTCAATGCATATGTGACGTGCAAGTTCAAAAGTACAGAAAGTATATAGTTACAAATCATCTAGCATAATAATACGATTCTTGCACTCTATGGTACCATATTTATTGTGTGTTTAGTAGGGTAGTTCAATACATTAAGATATTATTGTAACTTTTTCTTGTCTCTTACACTAAGCATGGAAGAACCAATTTAGCCCATGTTTAAAAATGACAGAGACTAATTGGTTGATCAGTGATTTGATAGTGAGTGACCAAATTAGACATTTACTTGTATGGAATTTAATTTCTCTTGGTTGAACAGTGTTTGAGAAGAAAACAATGGATTCATATTGTAAGATTAACGGGAGAGTTTGATTATGAATTGAACTAAATTCATTTTTGTGCTTATATTGTGTGTGACAATTAGATTTTCTTTTAACTACAAAAGCATCTAGCTAGGCCTTAGTCTTGATCTTTATAAGTTAACGTAATTGATAGAGCATTTATATGAGCAAGACATCTATAGGACTTGCCATCTTTTGAGATAATTACAAATTACTCTTGCAAGTAAAAATCCATTGTCCGATTTTTCTGTTGTCTTTTAGTGCAAGATTTGGTTGTTAATATACGTAGAAAAATGTTTGGTCGATCTACCTTATTAACTTACAAATTAATCTACCAACTTCTATGAACAAAACTTAATATTTTTTTTTACTTATTTTATTTTTTACTTATTTTATCCTAAAAAATGTTAAATGTCGTTTATAAAAATGAGTAGATTCATTTATAGATTGATTTATTAGATTTATCAAAGCATTGTTGAACATGTATAAACACTGATAGTTGATAGTGGATCAAATTTGAAAGGGATGCCATAAAAAACTAGCTGAGTTGTGATCGAGTTTATCAATTTCCACTTTGTTTTCCTATCATCTTTGACTCTTCTTAATTATAACAAACATACTACTGGGGCATCACAAAAGACCCTACTATCCAACAAGAACTCCTTTTTTTTTTCAAGTGTGCCACTTGACCTGGGTTTGTCATTTATTTCTATATTTCACCTTCATGTATATCCTTTTTTTAAAGAAAGAAAACGAACCATTTCTTTTATGATCAACATCAAGTTATTTAAAAAAATCAATTGTAAACAATTTGTTATAATTAAATATATTTGTTGGCTCTACTAGGCTATCAGACCAATTGTGTTTGCAGCTGTTTGATGTTGATGAATAATCTAAAGAATAACAATACATGAAGGTTCTTGGCCTTGCTGTTATAGGTCTAGGAATCCTTAATAAAGTAATGTTGCCGGCACAAATGGTTAAAACGAGATACTACTGGATGCAGAAATTTGTACCACAAACCCATCATCGTACCAATTAATATATTCACTTTTTTCAGGGAAATAATAATAATAATAATAATAATAATAATAATAATCTTCTAAAGGGACCTTATGTGATATGGATATACGTGAACTTCACATCATACAACTACCATTTTCCTTTTTATAACCTTAGATATATAATATTGGGCCAAAAAATATGTTTGAGGTGGTTGCTTAGAAACACCAACTATGTACTGCAGATTGATTAACACGTTGTCATCTTCAGTACACCTTCGGCATCTAACTTCACTGAACCTAGTAGGAAATCACTGTAATGTACTCAAATTTGGATATTTTTTAGTGTGGGTGATCCATCTAATTAAAGAAAGTTAATGTTGTAAAACCTCTACCAATTACTCAACATGTAAAACCTATTGTTTGTTTTATTTTATCAAAATTGTAACTAATTTTTCCATGAAGTTAGCAAAATGTTGATCCCAGATTTAATTTTATGAACGAAAATCCCTATCCTTAAGATCTCCTAACTACTGGAAAGTGATCTTAGTCCTTACACTAGCATTATTAGATTAGAATAATAATATGATATATATGTACACATACATTCTGACTAGTAACAGCTGCTCCAGAACAAACCAGTCTAATTAGAAATTGCATCACCTCCCCATTGAGGACAAGTAGTGACATGTTATTATTATTATTACATTGGTCAATATCTATCATTGTTCATTATTTCTGTCGTAGTATGATTTATTTATACTATTAGATGAAAAGGATACCCAAGCATAACCGCCGCTGTGATATCCGTTTTTTTCTATTTTACCCTCACATACTATACCATCTAGATAATATTCTAGAGCAATTTCCATTTAGCACGCACAACCCGTGCTAGTAACAAGTAACGCAGATTTAGGTAGATTCTAATAGTAGGTCAATAGGTGTAGGTACAAACGGAAGGGCACAAATTGCAAATCCTAGACTAGTTTATTTACAAGAGACAAGGAAGCCGTGGCGAGGACACAAGTAGATTTGCCAGTTCATGTAGGTATGGCAGTTTTCGCAAAGTGGATATGACATGATAGTTTTTTCGCGTGTTCTTGTTCTACAGAGTGGATTCAAAGGATTGCAACTTTGCACATAGCTTCGGTGTTACCAACGTTGTTCAAAGATGGTGTCAGTGTGATTTGTTTATCCCCTGTTGTGTTTGATTGTGCACCCCAGTTTGAAATATAATTTAGGAATCATGTACCTTGTCATTTTGTTCGGTCGTGTTCTCTCTTTTACAAGTTTCGAACAGCTTTTAAATTTCAGGAAAAAAAGAGAGACAAGGAAGCATTGTGGGGGAGGGCAACTCATTGGTACATATTTGGTGAAAATAATTTTCTAATGACTAGTATTTCCAGGCAATACAATATTTTTATTTTAAAGGAATCTTCATCAAAATTCCGTCACCAAAATAGAAGAAACTGCTACGTTGAAAGCTCCTTCCTTTCAACTGTCTGTATAAACTCTAGAGTCTTAGATTAAACAGATACCAAAATATGGGTGGTCGAAGACTGATCCGTAGGACGATAACAATAACAATTATCAGAATTCAGCAGAAAAAATAGACATAAAAAGATTAAGGTAAGAAAAAACATCAGAGCAGTTCACATAACTGTAGGTCTTTGCTGCAGAACTCAAATTTACAACCCAGATAATTGATTCTCAACTGAACTAGCCTTCGATATTTCCTCGTTGATTTTGGACATCAATTGAAGTTTGATTGCCAGAGAACCCATTATAATAAATTAATAACCATGTGGAACATATTTCTCTACTAAAGAACATTTTACAATGTAGTTTAACTTGATTTTGCCTGATATATAATGTAGTTTAACATGATTTTGCTTGGGATATATTATCATATCAACTATAACGTTAGTATGTCTCTTTACAACTGCTCACTTTGTATTGGTCAGCTTCTGGGAAATCCTTTTCCCTCAATGCAAAAAGGGAACGTGAAAAACTCTATAGCTTAGCCAAAGAAAGAGAAAAGAGAGAATGCCAGATTGTTGCCAGCCTGAAAATAACTGGAATTTAAGATTTTATCCAGAAAATGTCAAGCGCCATTAGCCTGTAAGTCATTCTGCAAGTTGAACAACTGAAATTATAAGCAGGCCAGTTAAATTACATGTTTACCAAACAATACAAGCTTATTAGTTATGCTTTTTTTTTTTAAAAAAATAAATAATAGAAAACATAATTTACCTCAACTTCTTGTAAAAGATTCTCAAGTTCAACAATTATCTCATGGAAACTCGGCCGGTTGCTTGGATCTGCTTCCCAACATCTTTGCATTAAATCTAACAGTTTAGGGTGCCCATGCTTTGGAAGTTCTGGGCGCAGTCCCTAAAAAAGGACGGAAAACAATCTTTTAGTGCATATATGCTACCATAAGCATGCATGTAGCATACTTATACATGGAAAGAAAATTCCTTTGGTTAAATTCTACCTGTCTCACACCCAAGGCAGCTTGTAGTGGAGTCATGGTATCGTAAGGAACCTGAAATACCACATGCATATACTTGATATATCATGACATACAATAATAGAATAAACTGCCATGGTTCCAATTTTCAGCATACCTTTGCTGTCACTAGTTCCCACAGCACAATGGAAAAACTGAACACGTCGGCTTTCTGATCATATGGCTGATGGTTTATAACCTTGTGAGAAAATCCGACAACAGTAAGATACTGAAAGTAAAACCAGAATGAGACAAATATATCACATGGCAAGTTCATCAAGTAGTAATGAGAAATCTATTGAATTTTAGAAAAGAGGTTTTGAATGTTCAGCTTTCTATTATCTTTCAGCTCATTTCCTTCCATTCACGCTAACAGTTAGTAAGAAAAGAACATGAAGAGAGTAGAATGCCTATCATGTGAAAAGAAAACAACAGAGACATCATATTCTCCTAATATGTGGCACTGTGAATTGTGAAAATCCAGAAATGGCTAGGCATTTACTCTTAAACTGCCCAGGTGCCACTTCATTAGGCTAGGCAATTTTGTGTTTTAGATGTAGGAGAGCATAATATTTATGTTCTATATTTGGTGCTCTGCACGTGCCATGATTTCTTAAATCACAAGGGAATCTCATACATATTTGCAGAGAAACCAAAGACCTGTCCTGCTGCCTGCATTAATAAATTTAATTTTCTTTCCGGTGTTTCCTTTTATGTGTGATGTTTAAAAAAAACATTTATCCTCCTCTTTGTTGGCGATCCTCCTTTCGTTCTCATAGAATGTCTTCTTTTTATCCAATAAAACAACAAAGGCAGAACAAGCAAAGGAAGCAGAGGGACAAACAGTTTCCAAAAAATAATCAATCTCTGTATCCAATTGATACAACATAGCAGGAAATATTAATACTATACATCTATGCACAAGAAACTTCAATATTCTTGTGTGATTTTATCCTTTACAAAAATCACAGCACAAAGTAAGTCGTATCTTCATCAGATGCACAAATTTAACTTTGAAGATAACTATGGTAGTGGTGGTTCTAGGTAGAACAACCAAACAAAAATTTAAACCTGGAGCGAATAGAAGTCTCAACAAGATATGTTGTTATGCTCAAATAATTGATAAATTAAGAAACAGGTACTCCTTATCATTAAATGCCTGGCAACTTTGGCTTTACAATACATGTTACTTCAACAGCAAAATTGCTATCAAAATTTCAAAAAGCATGGTAATTTTATTTTGTTAGTGTCATATAACAAACCTCTGGTGCCATCCATCTATATGTTCCAGTTTCTGCTGTCATCACTCCCTCCTGATTTAGGAACCGAGCAACTCCAAAATCTGCTACTTTAACAACCTAATAGGAAAAGAAAACGTTTTAAATAATTTGTTATAGAATATTTAATAATAAAAGAAATTCAATGTTAATCACATAACAACAAAATTATCGTAGTTGATACACATCACAAGCAAGTCACTATACTAGTATACATAAATAGACTAAGATCCTCAAAAGATCCTGATGAAGGAAAACAAATGATAAGCTATACTGATTTCCTAGAAATTAGGAATATTGTTAAGTACCTCTACAACTGATTAACCAGTTAATCCCAAATGTTATTGTGCTCATGCAATTATTGGTACCACGAAATATCAAGAATATTAAACTATTAATTTATATACACATTTCCAGTTAATAGTAGTCGTTATATCCTTTGGCCTGAATTACTAGGTCAATTAAACTTTGTAGCTTGTACTACAATTATTTTAAATAGTTATGTTTCTTAATATAAACAAATGACTCATAAAAACGTGAAGTCATCTCACAATTTTAAAAACATTGAATTTACGGTTACAGATACACGAGCCAAAAGATAATTGCACAAACCTGAGTTATTAGTGCTGTTTACAAGATATAAATTAATAGTTTTAAAAAATTCTTACATTCTGTGTATCCATCAGCAGATTGGCAGTCTTCAGATCCCTGTGAATTATGTTGTTTTTATGCAAATACTCCATACCCTTGCAAACATCAATTGCAAACTTCAGTAATGGAGACAGCTCCAAGGCATTATGGTTTTTGTGTAAGTAATCATACAGACTTCCTCCAGGCATATACTCTGCCAATAATAAAAAGATTTATTTAGATATATTAAATTAAAAAGATAAGACAAATTAACAACAAAAAAGAAGAGATCATAGATACAGATCACAAAACAACCAGTTATCAATTTTTGAAGCTTACAAGAGTTAATTACTCACAGCCAAACCAAAACTTATCTAGGCATAAGCCTTCAAATAATTTGTTGGAGTATATTACGATATAAAACATGCTGAAGTCTGCAAGGGTATAAGAAGATATTTGAAATTGAAGTATGTTTTAAGGAGCTATAGTAGCTACTGCAATTGTTCTGAAATTTGTATGAATTGCAGGCACTTTTGTACTTTGGGGAAAAAAACTCTTCAAATTTGATTCACATGCATTTAGGTCTCCATAATTTAAAAATGTTCAAAGTGGTCCTGCACTTTTCACACCTGTGCAAGTTACTAAAATTTGGAAACAGTCATGAGCTGGTTACCCTGAGTTGAAGTCATGAAAATATGCATGTGCCAAATGGATATTTGATCAAAGAACAGGAAACCCATACCTGTTACTATACACAAATTTGGAGACTTTGTACATGCACCAATGAAACGAACAACATTTTTATGATGTACCTGCCTGCATTCAATAATACAAAGTCTATTTATCAAAACATCTGCAGGGAAAATATAGGAATATGGACAGAACCCAAATGACAAAGTTCAGAAAAGTATGAGATTTAGATTTAGATTTAAATTATGGAAGCAGAGAAATCCTTGCTAGATTATATTTAATGAAAGTGAAAGCAAAGACTAGGATCTTAAACTAAGTGTGGCAAACTACTGACTTCAGAATTGCAACTTCTTGAGCAAACTCATCCTCTAAAGCATCATTGAATTGCTCAGATCTCATAACCTTAACAGCAACATCTTGACCTAGATAAACTCCATGATACCTGTGGATGAACAAGGCCAAGTAGAACAAAAGACAAAACATAGATGTGACACAACAGAAGAGAATAAAGGAGCACAAATAATTATCATGAAACAATCCAACTTACAAATCTCCACAGGATCCAGATGCTATTCTGTCTCCTATCTTCAACAACCTCCTGTCTATTTCCCAATCTCCAGATGTTGCTTCTGCAGCTAAGGTTTTTTCCACAGCTGAATGGGAATTTGAAGAGCGAGACCATGATCCCTATAGCAAGGAATAACATTGATTACATGCCATACAAAAAGGGATTGCGAAATAGGTAAAGACTCTGTTTACACATTGGTATTCAAACATTAATATTGTTCATCGGTTAGACTCCGAGCTTAGGCTCACCCAACATGTTTGTTTAGGCATTTTGGAGTATAGAGAGTCTATTCTCAAAGCACCAATCCTTTTACTTCTTATGAAAGTTTACTCTCCCAGAGCCCAAATTCATGACCATGTTTAACAAAATTGTAGGTTTATTACGTTTCAGTCAACAACTTATGCATGCAACACAGCCCAATGAACATCGCAGAATCAGTTTACAGAAGGTTAAAGATAGTGTTCCAACATCTAATACATAAAACTTAAAAGTGAATTTGTAAATACAAAGTCAAGGATACACAATGCACCTCACTTCTCGTGACAGCTGTTTGCATCGCGTCATACAAACCATCTGTTTCCTGAATATAAGATTGCAAAGTCAGTGACATTTTGATACAACAGAGCGCCCTGTCATAAGAGAAATGTAATAACAATCTTCCTTGATAGCCTGCAGGCTCAATTCAGACAAAAATATATTATTTAGCAACTATGATAGAAGATGTAGATGCAACATTGCAGGTATAAATCATTGCCATTGCCACAACTAATTTGTCATCAAAGGTCAGATGACAGCACAAAAAGTAGGGTTGAATTCATGAGACACGGCAAGAGATTTAATAAAAGATGTACATAGAATATTGTATAATCAATTAAAGAGGTCTCAAGCATAAGCAATAGCACAAACGCCTTTATAAAATGAAAATTAATGAACAGGGACAACTTCAAAAATACAACAACGTAAAAACCCACAGTCAAGGGAATGAAAATGTGGAATGACATCAAACACTTCATAAGTAGCAGTGTACCTCTACTGGCCATCCATCCACAACAAAAACGTCAAGGGAGAAGCCATCAGTAGTGGAAAAAACATGTGCTTCACGGATGTTAAGCCCGATATCAGACAGCAAAGCTGACAGCTAAAAGAAAATAATATCCATCAAAAGAAATCATGTCACCCATCAAGTATATTTCAGTCATAAACAGAATAGAATTTCACACTTAAAATTATCAACTGAATGTAACTACATCGACATAAAGGAGAACCCCAATTTCTACCCTCAAGCTCTTAATCTACACCTGCTCTCAGGTAGAAATATTAGTAATTTAGTAATTTATATCTACTACTCAATGTTCTCAGAGTATGACAGAATAGTTTTTCGAGTTAACTTGAACATGAAATAATATAACTCACTTGCCATTGTCAGGATAACAAAGATGCAAAAAAAGTGCAAATAATAACAGAAAACTATTTATGAAAACAATGGGATTGAACATCCCACGTGAAATTTGGCATGGCTTCATGTTGTCTTGGCATAATATGATAGCATACTCTATAACGAGTAAATAAATCTATTCTAATGTTGAAATACATTCTATTTCCGTTTGAGGAGGACTTCATTTCATTCCACTAATTGATTGAAGTTGATAAAACTATGAAAGCTGAACATAAACCTAGATATTTAATACAGCAGGCTTGAGGAGATCAAAAGAACGAGATAAACTTTTCACACACACCTGGCTTAAAAGCTTCGGCTTGTCAAGAGTGGAAAATATCACTTCATGAATTGGGAAACTTGAATGCTCCTGCCTGGATTTACATAGTCATTTTCAATTTATTTACCACACATAAGAGATATTAAGAGATATCTAAGTATGCAGCTAACTTTGGCACATGCAACAAATGTGCAGCAAAGTGAGAATCACGTAGTGCTAAAAATAACAAAAAAGTAAAATCAAATAAAAAAAAAACAAGGTTTTGTAGACAGAATTAGTCTTCTACTGGCGAAGGGTTAACTTTGGATAATGATCCTCTGATTTTTAAAATAAACATGAGAAGGTCATTTTCATATCTCTACCATTCATGAGACAGTTAAGATCATTAAACAAGAGAGGTCAAGTTAATGAAGGGTGGAGATGTGAACAAAACCCTCTCATGTTCATTTCAAAAAGGAGAGGATCTTGATCCAATACGGGTTAGAATCCTCTCATGGTTGTTTGAGCATGACCATGTCACGTTAAGAGAAAGATAGACAACCGCTTTAAATAGGAGAAGTCATCTTAAAATGCCCAATTGAAGTGTTCGTATCTATCTCTCTAGGATCCTGATCCAATAAAGGTATATTTATATATAATTTAATTATTATTAAAAATATACTAATTAAATGTTATTGTATTTGTCAAAGTGAGACTCTTGAATTTCATGGCTAAGATATTGAAGCTATATAAATTCATAGTTGGAACTTGGAATCACTAATATTATTTCCGCATAATCATTTATCATATTAATCTTATTTTCTTATTTAGTTTTAATATAAAACTTGAAGTTCTAAGTGAACCACATAGAGTAATAATCATCATTCTTTTAATGAGGGTTTTTTTTTTTCATTTGTTTCATACTTCTGAGGCTATAAAAACCCCACTTCAACTGAGCTACTTTCCGACTCTCCAAATAGGACAAATATTTTCAGTCCAAACTATGTTTGATGAACTTAATGCCATTGTTCTTTTGAACACTTATTAAATAGAGTAGGAAATGCCATTGCAATTTTGTTCAGGTGATACCTCCGGGAAAAGTCATCAGTAAGAAATCTTTCCTCTGTATCCTTGGAATTCTTTCTAACATCCAAATTTAGGTCCTCAAGCTTTGAGCAAGGCTCAAAGTCAGTTGCATGATCCCTTGTCCTACTTATAGAAATGACGTAAATGATGGATTACGAGAAGACAGTATTGATAATTTAAGTAATAGTTAGGAAGAGCTTTCTGTAGACTCGTGTGTGTGTGTGTTATACTTAACTGAAAGTGGATTGCATACCTCTTATAGGATGATACAGCTCCCCCATTAATCGGGTGAGAAGATGGCCCTGGGCTAGAATGCGAATTTACAATTTGTTGTTCTTCGTCATCTGTTTGGGTGGAAATATTCTGCCCAGCAAATTGAGGGAGAAGAAGATCAAGTATAGTCATGAAAGAAAGTAATAAATTCAATAGAGACATAGTTTAAAAATAAAATGAAATAATCCAGGTCAGTGATAATAGAGAATTCATATAAAATTGAAAGGCATAACTTGTTTCAGGATATAAACCTCAGCGAACGAAAGGAAAATACGGCTGACACTAAAATGCAAGAAAAGTGACATATAAAATTAGATGATTCCAACCACCCCAATCCATTTTGTAATTCACTACTTCAGTAGCATTCTTTACCACAAACCATCTTCTTGGAGATAATAAAGTTACTCAAACATAACGTGAGAATATTGACTTTCGTAGTCATTTATCTTCAACTGAGCAAAGCACTCCAGCACTGGCGTGATGCTAAGCTGTAGGTTCATATAACATCAAGCATTTTAGCATAGTCTAACTTATCATTTTAATTTTGGTTCTCTTTAAAAAGCCAGCTCAATGCATTATCAAATGGATTTGGATCCTCTAAAGTGAGATCCCTCACTTTAGATGGTAAAGTGAGAGAGCTCACCATTGAATCCATAAAGTGAAAGCTGGGACCTATTATTACTTTATGAATTTAAAGGTGAGATACCTCACTTTACCCTCTAAAGTGAGGGATCTCATTTTAAAGGATCTTTTCCCTTATCAAATAGTGAAGCTCCATTTTATCCTTTCATTTAATGTTTAAAATTATTTATCTTTTACTTGACAAACTCGCATCAAAGTGGTAGTTCACATGCAAAGTTGGTTACAAACACCTTAATGATAATTGCTAAGTCTGCAAATAAAAATTTGAAAATCAGATAAAATTCCATTGTCCAAATCATTCGATCAATTAGCATTTTCATGTTTTCCTGCAGAATTTTAGAAACCGGTTATACACAGAAACTTTAATATTTCCAATCAGATGAAGATTAGTACTACCTCCAAGAAGCGTACATGGAAAACAGGGCGCTTTGCTGGGTCTCTTGCCAAACTAAGAAGACTCTGATGCAATAGAACATCTTCAGCTCTATCAATATTAACATCGAGTCCATAACTGAAACAGCAGCAATAGATGGCATTACAGGTTAACCCCCATTCCTGAATAATCCCATATTTCTATATCCCTTTTTTTATTGAAACATATTAATTGCACTCAGGTAAATGACTGAATCTGATAGCAGTTCGAAATACACATCTTAGCATCAATCCAAAGCAGCAAATGGAAATCATTTTCGTCTTTAAGTCTTCAACAAGGCAGAAAGGATAATGCAAAAAGATATGTCTGGCAACAAAACAGTAAAGCTGCAGAGTTATTTTTCCTCCTTGAAACCAGATTACTTTCAAGAAAAGCTACTTTAATGTTCAGCAAATTCTGTTTCTTCAAGGTTGGGATTGACATAGTCAAAATATAATAATTAACCTTAAAAATAAGATCATTATCAAATTAAACCATAGTAAAAAAAAATAATTATCAGCTTAATATGTTCGTCAAACCTAAAACTGTTACAAAATTTCACTCTCAGTAACCGCAGAAGCTAAATCGCCAATCATTAGCATAATCTGCCACGAACTCAAAGCAGTAATCAATCACACTGAAGCACACACGAATGCATGCAAAGACAAAAAAAAAACTCAGAAAACTAACGCTACAGGACTAAAATCCAAAGTTCAGATATCTAAGAATAGTAAAGTTAAAAAAAAAAAAAACGCAAGAGCATCAAAAACAAAAAAGGACAAAGGATTTTCGGTTTTCCACCGATCGAAATTGATTGTGAACCTTGGAGGTAAGCGATTGAAGTGAGCTTCGAGCTGCTCTCGGAAATCGGGATTCGACACGGCTTGATCGTGGCCGGTTTCCACCAATCGATTGTACACATCGGTCCTCACGTCGTAGTTGCTGAAACCGCCGAACGTTCGCGGCGGCGACGAGCTCTCTCCGACGCCTTCGACGAAATCCATTGCTCTCACACAGACTCTCTCTCTTCCTTCAAGGCGGCGACGACGAAGCGCGCGTCAATCTCATTCGGCCGAGAAAGTGTGGGAAAGTGTGAGTGAGCTGAAGAAGATTAGAGAGGAGAGGGAATCTTTGACTGAAATTAGAATCTGTGTAGAAAGGAGAGGGAGCAGACTAGTTTCGTGATTTCGTGGGAAAACGGAGGGCAATTTCGTCCACCGTGACCGTACGGGCCGTGAGATCCAGTTATGGAGATAGGAAACTGAGCAAGATTGAAATTGAAATCGAAAACAGAGACTTTATTTTTTCTTTTTGACGAAAAGGAAAAAAAAAAAAAAAGTGTTGTGAAGGAGACTTGGTCTGAAGGAGTTTACTACAAAAAAAAATGGGAATTACTAGCTTTTTAAAAAATTTTAAAAATATACGTATTTTGAGATGGCCTTAATACGTAACAATTAGTACTACAGTGTGTTCATTTTTTAAATCTTGGCCGGTACAGTACCTAGAATTATTTCTGGGGTATTTTGAAGTGAAAAATTGGTACATAGTTAGTTGGTATTTCTCATTAAAAAAATAAAAATTATTATGGACTGTTAGGAAACGAGTGCATGAGATACTTTGAAATTTAAAAGCCTTAAATTTTATTTTTGCTATGACTTGTCACTCAATGTGGTGCACGTTACTTAATCCCTTAACCATATGCTTAAGAGATTCAATATTTATCTACTTATGAGAATGGAGACTTATCTATGACAAGTGTTTATAATTTATAATATATCTGTTTATACGTTCTTTCGTACAAAAGTTTTAATCTCTTTGTTAAAGTGACTCTTATATTATTTCAAGAACTATATCTCTCAAAAATCTAAACAAAAGGAGAAAAGACAATTTTAATAATTTTATATTATATCTTTTTATATATAAACTAAATATGAGATACAAATAATCATATAAATAAATATTATCAATTTAATTTATTGTCAAATGTTATCTCTTAACATTAAAAAAATTAAGGTAACAATTTATATATAATCAGATCTTAATCCATGCATAATGTTTTATATATATACAATGCAGCATTAACAAATTGTCCGGTACAGAAATATAAAAGTTAAGATCAGAGCATTGGTATAATTGCTACCATACTAGCTATTTTAAATACAAATCGGTAATTGCAGCAGCAACATAATTGTACCACACCCAAAATAGTAGAAAGGCTTAGAAGAATACTCTGGCTAAGAAAGAAGACTGATAGAAGGAAGAGGAAGTTTGAGGAGAGTTGAGTGTATCACATTAACTACGTAATTCTAATTTACCTATGCTTTAGCTCTTCCTGACTTCCTGTGGCTCCAAAAACTGACTGGGCCTACGTTAGACTTGTCTAATAATGTATTTTAAGTGTATAAATAAAGTTATTTAAATGTCATGGTTATGAGCTCGAAATACTCCTCAAAAACTCAATATAACATTGTCTCACTCTCATGTTTATAAAACTCACCCAATAAATTGGACTCAAGGTCTTGACCTTATGAAGAAGTTTGAGCATTGATGTACACATGTGTAACCATTGAAAAATACGTAACTCACCTATCCTATGTGAGACATCATGAACATATTTACTCACTTGAGAAAAAATTAACTTTATGATGATTTCGGTTGCGATTACAAAAAAAATCTAACAAACAGGATATAAGTCATCCATTTAGAATACATAAACATGAACAACATTCATGCTTTAATATGTTTTAACTATCTATCATTTCACATTATACATGCACTAACTTAAGCGTTTGAACAATTTTTGTGACACAACCTCCACTAATTTAAAAATATTGTTATTGGCAACCGTTGTACTCATCTATCTTAATAGTTCTCAAATCATTCTTACGAGTTCCATATCGAATAGTCCGAATTGCTGGTATCAAATGTTGTTAGACATCTTCATGGTGAATAAATTTTCAAATAATAAGTGTTATAAACAGTGAGGGAGTAATATGTGTATGTATTACTGAGTTGTATATCTTTACATAGGAGGCTGAGCCTATTTATAGGCTGAGGACTCAACGGCCAAAACACAACGGACAAAAGCAAATTACAATCAATGTACAAGATTAAATCAAATCAAATCAATTACCAAAGCAAATCAATTATGTAAATATTTACAATCATTAACATCCCCCCTCAAACTCAAGTAGTCTTTGATGAAACCAACTTGAGTTTGGAGACCAAAGTGTTAAAGCGGCCTGGATGATGTGCTTTAGAGAATATGTCAGCGGGTTGATCAAGAGTCCCAATTGAGATGAGACGAAGGGCACCACGCAGAATGTGTTGGCGAACAAAGTGACAATCAATTTCAATGTG
>QANU01011207.1:1108448-1199277 GCA_003254905.1 Nissolia schottii
CCTTATTAATTCTCTAATCATGATTAGGAAATTAATTAAATATTTATGTTTACGGTTATTTCCCGATTGGTCTGGAAATCGGCTTAAGGTTCTGAGAAATTCGCCGGTCACGAAACCTCAACTTTGACTGCTATTTTTATGGGTTAAAGATGATTCTTATGAATTAAAGGTAATAATTTAATTTTCTTACCTCCCTAATTAGCCTATAATTATTTATTACGCTAATTATCCGTACAGTGAAAAAGCGGGATGTTACACGGCGCGTGGAGGCTGGGAATGACACCAAATTTTTGTGGCGGCAGCGGAGGAGGATGGAGAACACAGCGGTGCTGGCGGTGTCGAAAACAAAGCACAGGAGGACAGGGAAATTGAGGCGACAGTGGAAAGGAATTCAATGGCTAACTGATAGCATGTTATAAACAGCAAGGGAGTAATATTTGTATGTATTACTGAGTTGTGTATCTTTACATAGGAGACTGAACCTATTTATAGGCTGAGGATTCAACGGCCAAAATACAACGACCAAAAGCAAATTACAATCAATTTACAAGATTAAATCAAATCAAATCAATTATCAAATCAAATTAATTATGTAAATATTTACCATCATTAACAATAAGAGTGAAAAAGTTACTCTAAGACGTCATAATCAACGAAGAAATTCTCTAGTGGATAGGGTGGTTAAATTACAAAAATGTGCAGTGGAAAAAGTGGAAACACAATTATAATGGGAATGCGTCACCCTTCACGCTACAAACAGCAGCATGTTGTTGTCGTTAACTTCATTACGACGGAGAATAAATTAAGATTTAAGAGAGGAAGGGGTAGGAAATGATAAAGCTACCATGCCTTTCACCACCTGCCATGCCTTTCTAATACGTGGCGCCTCCTCAGTCGGCTGATGGCATGTGCCACAACTGACGTGTTCCATTCTGCTTCGCCTGTTACAGCACGCAGAAAATTGCTTCATTAGACTTGTAGAATTATATTTTTTGAAAATTTTTCTATCTATTAAATAAAATAATTATTCATCTGTATTTACTACTTACTAATTAAGATTTCAAGATATTATTAAACTAATTACTCATTTAATGTGTGAGAAAATTTGAAGAAAAATGTTTTTCTTTTATTCTAATGTGTAGGAAAATTTAGAAGAAGATATATAACACTATGTCTCTATAAAAAAAATATAACATTATGTCACTATTATTTTTTATTATTATTAATACTACTACATCATATTATACCACTCATTGTGTGTTATAACTATTACTTTTTATTATTACTAATACTACTAATGAGAATCCTATTGTAATATTTGACGCTACATTAAAAGATATAAAGGTATCTCGCGCTATCCATCAATCAGCATTCTTATGTGTAGCTCACCAACTAATATATTCTGCAATAAATTTAAATAAAGTTTATACGAATATATTTTGAATGAGTTGCATCACTTATTATTTATATGGCTAAGCTTGAAGTTTTCTTATAATAAGGCAAAACAAATTTATATAGAAAGGAAAAAGAATGAGAGAATCAATTGGGCGTAAGAATAATTTTTTGCATTTAAATTATTAGCTGCAGAATTTCTCCGCCGGAATCCAGCCTAAGGAAGAATATATTGTTTTAAAGTGTGGAATAAAGCCTACACTGGCTATCTTCTTTCCCATTTTATGGATTCAACGAAATGATAAGTGCCACATTATATTTTTATTTTTTGGTAGGCAAGTTTAGAGGTTAGAGGATATACGTAAATAAAATTAGAGTTTATTTTTTATCTATAGACAGTCTAAAATATTTTTATATTATCAATCAATAAAATATTGTTACATTAATATAAATAATTGGCTTAATCTCTTACTCATTCTGCAATCATATATATTAAAAGATTTTAGTAATTGACAATGTAAAATATTTTATACTATTAGTGAATAAAAATTAAACTAATAAATTATAAAAAAATATTTATATTTTTCAATTATTAATATAGTATTTTTCAGTAATAGTATTTTTTTTGTTAATTATTACTTCTTGTCCATTTTATTTTTCAATTTAATCATACACACAATAATTAATGAACCTAACTAAAGAGAGGCTTGATTATGAAACACACGTTTAATAATATTCTCTTATTTATATTTTAACATTTAATTAATTCATTCTATTTTTCTCTTTAGTATATATTACTTATAATTATGTTGAAATATATTGATTTATGAAATTTTTTTTGAAACTCAGTTAATTTGGGACTGATGAAGTAATTCATTGTATTAATCTCGCACTACATTTCCCAATTAATATTGTTTTTAAAATTGCATGAATAGTAAAATTAAAAAGTAATATTAAAAATTTTATTAATATGTAAAAAAGGACAAAGAAAATACTAGATAATATTTCCCCTTGGAGTGAGGGATAAAAGGAAGCAAAAGCAATAGCTTGTAAATTGAATATCCAAGTACAATATTTGGAGTTTCCACATGCAAAAAATCACTTCTATCCTATCACTTATGTCTTAATTTCATTTCTATCCTATCACCTATGTCTTAATTTCACTTCTATCTACTCCTAAACTTTCAAATTCAAACATAGCCTTAGCTATTATGTCTACACAAGTGTTGTTGTCTTCAGACTTTTAAGTGGGGAAAGGTTAATTGTGTGTCATCTGTCCTTTTCTATGACACTAGGATATTTATCTTGTTGCCACTTTGGAGACCAATTGTTGAAGATGATAAAGTACTGTACTTTAGTTTTGTTTATATTTTTCCATGGATTCCAGTGGAGAATTTGATTCATTTCTTGTTCACCTAGCTATATTTTGACAAAGAATTGGAAAATCCCCATATTAATTGATGTAATAATTGTTTGTACTATATGCTTGGGTTTGAAACTAGCTATTATGTTGCAATAACACTTTCATGCCAAAAAAAATAACAAAAAAAAAACCTGGTATAATTGTGGGGTATGATGCTAAATATGTTTTTTTATTATGTACAAATAACATTTTTAGCCTTTATTTTAGGAAGGTCTTACTTAAATGTTAAAATTGTTATTTTATGTATAATAAAAAATATATTTAGTTTAAACTTCATGAACACCACAATTTCTCTCATGCTGAAGATTTTGAAAATGTATATATCATAGCATTATTGCTAATAAATTGATAATGTTATTACTACAAAACAGATGCTGGTCGATTACGTGCAGTGCGCCCTAGGGAATTAATTAAGGGGGTGGAAGATGATGAAACCATTAGGAGAAATTTTAGAAGTCAAATTTTCATTTTAGTAACCCTCAAGCAGCACCTCACAATTTTATGACCGCCAAGTCAGTAATTCAAAAGAAAAATTCATATTAGCTTTTTATAAATAAAAAACATTAGATAAATAATTTATTTGATGTGTCGTTACTTTCATGTCTATTATTTATAAATGATTGATTTGTCCAAAAGTAAAATTGTAAAGAATTGTTTTGTCAAAAACTCAAATTGTGAGGGGGCTAATTTATTTGAAAATCAAATTTTGAGAAACTTAATTGTACTATTTTTTTTTTACTTGTGAAGGATTAATATGAGTTTTTCATTTGTGAGTGTTCAAATTTTTTGATTTTAAAATTGTGAGGATTCTGTTTGAGCGTTTATTTATTTATTTATTTTTAGACAAAATTATACGTAGGATGTAACCCTTCGATCATCGAGCAAACTTATAATCGATAAAATAGATATTAATTTCACTAGAATTTGATGATGAGAGAATATTTTATATATATATATATATATATATATATATATCTCGTTGGTGGCAGAATTCTCAAGTCTAAAATTAATCAATTATTGACCTGTGCCCTATATCACTAGCTAGTCGTGACATTAGGCCTGTTTCATGCTTAAGCGATTTTAATCGTATAAAAGTCTATTAATTATAGCACTAAACGTGTGTGGTAAGGCGTAAGCTTGATAATGACCGTAACGTTGAAAAAGGAAATGAAAGCAATGAGGAAACAAAATAAAAGGGGCAAACTTATCTTTAATTTGTATATCAAATTGTATATTAATTTGTATCTTGATTCCCATCATCTTTTCATATTTTCAATAGCTAACATCTTAAGAAAACTCACTCGTACAAACACGAACAACTTAATTAAACTCAGTCCAAATTAAATTATTTCTAGAATACTTGTTAATAAAGAGACTTAAATACTGATTATCAACACATCAACACATGCACCAAGATTAATACTCATATTTTCATGGTTCAACTTCAATTAAACGAACTAATTATCAATGGACTCGTAATAATTACCCGGATATTATTAACTGAACACTAGGAATAGTTTTATATTCTTAAGTGAAAGCACATGGAAGGAATTGGTTAGAAGTAGCACTTTATTCTTCAATTGTCATGGAATTTCATTAGTAGAAGATAACCCATCCGGGCCCAAGGGAGGGATGTGCTAAATGAATATAGTATTGAAAATTTGCAACTAGTTTGGAGACTTTAATAATGTCACATGTTATCTACTTCTTTGGATGATTCAGTGCATCGGTGAGGGAGGGATGTGTGTGTTGTGTTGGTATCCATAGTAATGGAGGAAAAGGTGGCCCACCGTGACTCATTAAGTAAATGGGAATCAAGATGATAATAATAACTTACTGCAATGATGAACCTTTATTCTCAGTTAAGGACTTGGCCATTGGCTATTGGCTATTGGTATAGAGATGCCTTGTGAAAATTGTTGGTGGACATCATTTAAATTACGAATTTTTAAACTCGTAAAATGCGAACAATTCTATCAGAAATGAAATCACGTTGTCAAGCGAAAGGGCTGGACATGGCCCAACAGATGGTCCTTAGAATACAAAAATTAAAATTGAAATTAGTGAGTCTTTTTTTCCCTTTTGAATATCGATAATTTTTTTATGGGATGAAAAAAACTATATTGATAATTTAATTTTATTATATCCCTAACAGATAATTAACTCATACGTATGCCGTGTTAGTGTGACCTTTGTTTGAGGTGTTTTCTTCCAAAATGAGCGACCCCATTTTCGCAATGGAATAAATTCTTTCAAGTGAAAAATCTTGTTATGGAAAGTCTAAGTGTAATTTCTCACAATTAATTAAGAACGTGGAATCTACCCATGATATGACATAACAAAAATTTTAAAGGTGTGAAATCATACTTGATCTCAAAGAGACTCCCTTTTTCCAAACCTTCGGAAACAATCAACCTCAGAAATTTGCGAAAGGTTTGTGACAGCGGTGTACTTCAGTAAGACCATGTCTTCCATACTCTTTCTCTGACAAACCACATCTTCTTGCTAAGGCTCTATCCACTAGAACAAAACAAATGAATCTATTCGATTGAGGCCTTTACATATTCTAGATGCTAACAGAAAACCACCATAAGAAAAAGACAAATTTGACTGCATAATCGTACTGAAAATTATTCCTAGTATACTTTGTGACAAATTCAATCCAATATGCATGAACAATAACAGCACACTTGGCTGATGCACGCACCAATCTCCTCCACCATCCATCCTTTTCCATTGCATTGACTAACATCGACTCTAGTCCTGGAATGCCAAGCTGAAAATATGTTTTGAACCATAACCATGCATTGAACGACATTACAGCCTCTACTTTGAGAGGACCCACCACTTGAATCCCTTTAATGATGATATCAGTATTCTATTTTGAATCCTTTATATTGCATATAAGATTTATATAAGATCATAATGCACTTCTAGTGGAATCAACTATTGTGAGGTACTAATAGGCTAAAATTTAGGATCAATATGGTCACACAACATAATTTCAAGAACAACTTGGGAGCTTCAGAACTTACACTAGGGCAATTATCACAAGTTAGAGACTAAAGTTCAAGGCACAGAATCTTATTATCACAAGTTAGAGATAAAGTTGAAATTACATTAAGTGCAGAGTATATCCAAATCTCAAGAGGCTAAACGCAGTTTATGCCTCTAATGTTACTCAGCTCAACCTTTGAAGCAGACTTTTCAATTGATTTAATTGAAAAGAAACACATCAGGTCAAAGTAATCCAAGAAAACTCTTATCTAGTTCCTTAATTTAGCTATTACTAGGGCCAACTGTTTCCCTTCAGTAGCTGTAAACGTGAAAAATCAAAGAGAGCAGTAAAGTGACTTTAGAAATCATGCTTTTGTTTTACGAAGAGGTTATCTAGTATCTAACCTTACTCCACTGTATGCTTGCAAATAGTTTTAGAGTTGGTAACTTTTAACTGCAAAACTTAAGTTTGAAGGAGGGATGGAAAGCTTGGTCTTCAATTCGGGTGATTAGATCATCCTACCCAAGAATCAATCGACTAAAAGATTCACATTCGATATGATTTGATGAAAAAATCAAATCCATACTTAGCTTGAACAGCAGAGGCAATGTCCTCGTACAAAGTAACTTTTACTAGTCCTACATATATATCATGCTAAATACACAGGCTGCATTTGGTACTATAGACAAGACAGAAGGACAAAGACATGGGAACAGACACAGAAAATTTCTGTCCCTCCAAACCCTAATTTTGTGTCCCCTCTCTCTCCCAACTTCAGTGAGGTGCAGAAAATACAGAAATTTTCTGTTCCCGTGTCTCTGTCTCCGTCTTTTCGCTGGTACCAAATGCAGCCTTGGTTATCACAGAAAAATGCTAGTTTTCTAAAATGTAAAATCGGCATAAATCGAGCTTATGAGGTCTAGCTGTGCAACCTCTTCTCATTTCTTCTCTGCCACTGACCTGATAACCTCTGGATGATCTAACCCAAAAACCAGAGGAAAATCCAAAGGCTCTACCGTGATTGGAACACAACACCAAGACTCTACATGTCTACCACCCTTTGTTCAACATTTGAGTTAAAAATCATATAGAAATCTGTAAAAAGTATTCTAATTGATTGATTGAGGAGCCATCCTAGATTCCAATTCAAGCAAACAACAACAAAATGAAAATCGAAAGAGCAAACACACTTGACATTGATTGAGAACTCTTAATTTGATAGCAAGTCAAATGTTTCAGAGCAAGCAAACTCATCAAAATATTAAAAAGATTCTACAAATCAGCTGAAAAAGAAAATGCATCGAAAAAAGTAATCATACAATTACATCACAGTGAGAGTTCCCAAACAAACAATGAAAATCATCATCAACATACCATTCATTCCAATTTTGAACTCCATAAGCTGCAAAGTCAACACAATCATCATCAAGGCACAGCATTGAGCCTCCCTTCAAATACAAATCCCCGGTAAAGCCCATCGCTGTTCCCCGGCAAGTTATCGATCCACCGCCACTCCCCTCCTTTCTCGCTGCCACCGGAACCGGAGGAATCCCACAGCACCAATTTCCCGACCCGCTTCGCCGAGAAGCAAACCCTACCGCCGCCGCCAAACACCTTGTACTTGCTGAACTCCCTGAATCCCCGGAACATCTCCGGTGGCATCCGCCCGGCCTCGTCCCACTCCATCGATCCGAGGTCCAGCCGCAGGATCAGGATCGTCGAGCACGGCGCGTTTGGCGAGAACGACGACTTCAGCCCGCCGATCATCAGAACCGTCCGGTCGCCGCCACCACGGACCAGCCGCGGCCGCCTCAGGACGTCGAACACGTCGCCCCACTCGTTCCGCTCCAGGCGGCTCCACGTCTGCGCCGCCGCTGCCGTAGGCGGCGCCGCGGCGCAGAAGAGCTTCCACTGGCTCCGCAGTGGCGAGCCGACGTCGCAGAGCGCGAGGACGCGGTCGCCGACGAGGACCGGACTCCGCGGCTTCGCCGGCAGATTCGACGAGAATTTCAGCCAGCGGTGGTTGTTGCCGCCGCTTCCGGAGAAATACAAGGCGGCGAGCTCGGTGAGGACCATGACTCGGTTGGACGAGTCGACGAGGACGGAGCCGTGGCGGGACCAGGCGGAGCCGAGGTGGGGGAGGACGCGGAACTGGCGGGTTATGGGGTTGCAGGCGATGAGCGATTTAGATGGCGGCGAGTCCGGCGAGTTGGGATCGGGCGGGGAGTGGGCCCAGAGGTAGAGGAGGCCGTGGGAGGAGGCGACGGGGTGAGGGGAGCGGAAGGGGAGGAAGTGGAGGGGGAAGTGGAGCCAGTGGTCGAGGAGAGGGTCGAAGAGGTGGAGGGAGGAGGGGGAGTGGTGGTGGTGGCGTAGGGCGAGGAGGCGGAGAGGGGGGAGGGAGGTGGAGAGGAGGTGGAGGAAGGAAGGGGAGGAGAGGAGGGTGTTGAAGAATTTGGAGAGGGTGCGGCAGACGATGACCTGGCGGAGAGGGAGTGAGGAGAAGATGTGGGAGAGCGTGTCCTGTGGGAGGCGGTAGATCGGCGGCTCCACCTCTTCCACCTCCTCCAGCTCCGCCTCCGCCTCCGCCTCCATCCCGTGTAGTCTTCTATTGAGTTCAAGTTTTGATTTTGCAAAAGGAGCGAGGGTTTTTGAACAAGTGCGTGTTTTCTTCTTCTCACTGAATAATATCTGTGCCCCCCCCCCCCCCCTCCCAGTTTGACTGCTGCTGGGCTATCATATTAATCCTTTTGACTAAGGAGTCTTGGGCCGATACGCTGTCATCATTTGGTTTAGCCCAACCTTTTTTGTTTTCATCGGATTTTGGGCTAAATTCAAATAATTTTTTGTAAGTTATACCTGTTTTACGTAATTAACATGATTTTAACCTGAATAGAGGACCTATTGTGTTTTAACATGTAAATATGAGATGACATGTATGGGGATGATTGATGTTTCTTGACAAGTCTGACATTCTCTTTGGACGATAGATGTGTATGGCACTCCAACGTTTAAGTTAAAACACAAGTGTGAGTAATGGAGTTTTACTTAACCTTGGTTCAATATTCGAATTTTATTACTAATGGGATCAACTCATTTATTTTAAGGTACTTTCACTCCTAACACCTAACATAAGTATTTTTTATTTTGAGTCTCAAATATGAGATTTTTAAAAAGGAGATGAAATTCTCTACTACTCGACATTCCTTTTTGTGTTGGTTATTGTTTTAGTGATGTACACATCTTCACGTTACTTTTGTTCTTTTGGTGCATAAATCTCAAGTTACTTTATTTGCATACAAGAATACAAAACACTACAAAATTTATCAATTTTTTAACAAATGTTGCAAGTGATGCCAATATTCAATACATTAATGTCAATCAATGATCCTCGATCTGGCTTTTTCATGCGGCCTATAAGGAGTAAAGTTAAAATCTCTTGTTACATAAAATATTGCACCCACGTTTATGGTGCGATCATACTTTGTCTTCATCAATAACTAATCAATTATCAGAGTGAAGCGAACCTTCATCGGCCCCCCTCTCCACGGGCAACTCGCTATGCTCGCTCTCTACATCAAATTTTCCTCATTTTTTCCATGTGACGTACCATGTTTTCGTTATCCTTTGCATGTATCACATCAAAAAGATTAAAATAGAGACATATTATTTTGAGTCCTGTTACACGTACACCAAAAAATATACACCATACATACCCCCTATACTTATATACATAAAGTTTATATTTTAATGCATGTAATGTTTGTGCACTTAATTAAGTATAATTGAGAATATATCTATAAGTTTGTAATGTTTGTGCACTCATGAGAATAAAGTTTGTGCATTATTAATGGTGTATGTATGAGTGTATAAAATTGGGTATGCATGTAGCATTTTTGTATTATTTTACACATAAAGAAATGTATATGTTAAGAATACGTGAAACTTTTGAGTAGGGTTCACCTAAGAAAAATAAAGAAATAAGACTAAACCTTAATTATTTCTTGGTATTCATGATTATATATGTTTCTAATTCTTGATACATCAGAAAAGGGAAAGAAAGACCATGTTCTAAAGAAGATTGTGCTCATAAACTCTAGCATGCAACAAATCAAGAAGCGCTTGAAGCATATGCTCTACAATGACAAAACGTTATGTAATACCAAATCTTTCTTTGGCAAAGAAATCAACACAGAAATTGGCTTTCTGGAGAAAAATGAGTAATGTGAAGTTACTTGGTCCTTCATCAACTACTCTCTAATGTCAACAATCGCAATACTATAACTGTGTTTGGTACCAAGGACAGGACAGGGGGACAAAGACAGAAGATTTATGTCCCTCCTAATTCTATATTCTCTTAGGCAAAAAATTTTCTATCCCCTCTTTATAGATTCAACTATAAAAAAAATGAGAAATTTGTTGTCCCTCGTGTCTATGCGCATTTCAATGTGTACAAATAACTTTTATCATAAAATAAAAAACTATACTTTGCATGTATAAATAGATGCTACTAACCTCTACTTTTTCTCCATCCTATGAAAGAAAGCATATATTATAATCTTGTTAGACAGAACAATGGCCAGAGTTTTTGCATTGAGTTCCCTCTTGTTATTCCTTTATCTCTTTGCCTTCACCACAAAACTGAATTTTGCAACTGCAAGTGTGTTTGACACAGATGGCAACGGCGTGCAAACCGGCGGTGACTACTACGTCTTGCCGAGTTTTGAGGGTGGTGGAGGTGTCACCCTTGCTAGCATCAGTGTGACACAACCACTAGCTGTTGTTCAATCTGACTCACAAAACTATCTTGGCTTGTCAGTGACTATTTCAAGCCAAACAAAGATCATCCAAACAGATGAAATTGTAAGCATCAAGTTCACTAACATCCTAAGAGGTTATGAAAATTCCAATTCAGATTCTTCCTCTAATTGGATTCTTGTGAAGGATGAATCAGCAAAATTGTGGTATGTAGGAATTGGCAGTGCTGAAGACTACCCTAATGATCAAATTAAGGTAGGGAGTTTCCTGATTAAGGACTATGATTCTGGTTACAAGTTTGTATTTTGTGAAGGTACCAATGCTTCAGATTGTGAAGATGTTGGGATATATGCTGATGGTGATGGAAATAACCGTTTAGCTCTGATCGATGGCGCAGCTTATGCAGTTAAGTTCAAGAATGCAGACAGAACTCTTGTAGCATATGAATGATCAGCTTCAGCAGGGAGGAAGGGACCGAAAATATTGAATTGTATCGTCGAATAAATATCATAATATGTTGTAATAAAAAATGCATCAATGTTGCATTGCTAATAAAAGATGCATCAATATGCTAATACATATTTTGATGCAATGTGATTGTGAATTTGTAATATTTTTTTGCTAAAAGATTGCAAATTTGTGATTGAATATGAAGGAGATGCTGTTATGTGCTTAAGGACGGCAAATTGACTCAAAGATGCCATATAAATACCAAATAACAATCAACATCATGGCATCAACAAGAACAATGAAGATCCTAACTTTCGCCGAAGAAAATTTTTGGATTTTACTACCTCATAGTAGAGATATCAATAAATAATAATGGATCACTGCAATGAATGCCGTTAAATATTCAAAGAAAATAATATTGGCCTGCAATTTGACGAATTATAAGTATAAATTGCAGCATACTATTGTTTTTGATATTGGTAACATTTCTTTGATCAGCTACTATAGTGCTGCTATTTGCTGGTGGCAATGACAGCAATGGATCTGATCAATTTGCTTCTGTTATTGATCCTTTCATTGTTTGTGCTATCAGTTCTCTTGTTGATGTATCTTACTCGTCCTCCAAAAGCGATGGAAGGCATCCCTGGTAGCCTCGGTTGGCCTATTGTGGGCGAGAGCTTCTCGTTCGCCTCTGACTTCTCGAGTCCATCCGGTATCTTCAGCTTCATCAACAAGAGACAGCAGAGGTAACATTGATTAACTAGAACATTGGATTATTAGGTGCTATGTGCTTATGAGTTCAAAATTTCATAAGTTCTTGAAGGCTTAAATAATCTGATAGTTTTTCTGTTTTCCCATAGATATGGAAAGGTTTTCAAGAGCTTTGTACTAGGGAGGTTCACTGTCTTCATGACTGGGAGGGAAGCAAGTAAGATATTGTTAACTGGGAAGGATGGGATTGTGAGTTTGAATTTGTTTTATACTGGCCAGCAAGTCCTAGGCCCAACCAGCTTGCTGCAAACCACCGGCGAAGCGCATAAGCGGCTAAGGAGGCTGATTGCTGAGCCTCTGTCAGTTGATGGTCTCAGAAAATATTTCCATTTCATCAATTCTCAGGCAATGGAAACATTGGATCAATGGCATGGAAGGGAAGTCCTTGTTCTTGAAGAGGCCTCTACAGTTAAGTGACACTTAATTTGGATACCAAATTAGACAGCAAAATTCATATAGTTTTTTTTTATACATTTTTGCTCCATACTAAGTAATTTGATTTGAGGATTGAAGTTTACTCTAAAAGTGATTGGACACATGATCATGAGCTTAGAGCCAAGCAGCGAGGAACAGGACAAGTTTCGGTCGAATTTCAAGATCATGTCTTCTGCTTTTTCCTCATTGCCTGTTAAACTTCCTGGGACAGCTTTCCATCGCGGTATCAAGGTAACAAAACTGAATTATGAAAGATCACTGAATTTTTTTCTTTCCTATGATGCAATGACATTGATGTGCAGGCCCGGGATAGGATGTATGACATGTTGGATTCTATAATTTCGCGGCGGAGAAATGGCCAGGACTTTCAACAGGATTTCTTGGAATCTCTAGTTATGAAACACAGCAGAGAAGCAGGAGAAGACGACAAAAATAAACTCACTGACAAGCAATTGAAGGACAATGTATTGACTTTGCTGGTTGCAGGTCATGATACCACAACTGCTGCTCTTACATGGGTTATCAAATTTCTTGAAGAAAACCCTGCTGTTCTAGAACAATTAAGGGTAATGTTCATTGAATACCTTATGTACTTATTTCACATTTTTATGGCTTAAGCTTTTGAAATGTAACTGCATAATGTTTTGCAGGAGGAACACAGACAAATTATTCAAAATAGGACGAGTGGAACAGATCTTACATGGTCTGAAGTTAATAACGTGCCTTACACAGCCAAAGTGAGCATCAAACTTAAAACATATCACTAAATTAGTATGTAGGCTTCAAAAGTAACTTCAAATTTTCACAGCTCACCTAGTTATTGGTCATTTGAGTTTCAGGTGATCAGCGAAACTCTTCGAAAAGCCACAATACTACCTTGGTTCTCAAGAAAAGCATCGCAGGATTTTGAAATTGATGGTATGGAAATGGAACTACAAAAAGTGACCAAATTAATGCATAGTATGTGTGTCTTATTGAAAGAGTTGTGATTTGTATGAAATAAAAAAGTTGATGTTGAATTGTGCAGGGTATCAAATTAAGAAAGGTTGGTCAATCAACCTAGATGTTGTTTCTATACACCATGACCCTGAAGTCTTCCCAGATCCTGAAAAGTTTGATCCCTCAAGATTTGATGTAAGTTTCTTACTGTGAAGGAAATCCTCATTATCTTTTTCTATGGAACCTAAAATTGATTTTTTCATTCAATTGCAGGAACCCTTAAGGCCTTTCAGCTTTCTTGGATTTGGTAGTGGACCAAGGATGTGTCCTGGAATGAACCTTGCCAAGCTTGAAATCTGTGTCTTTATCCATCACCTTGTCACTAGATACAAGTAAGATGACAAAGAATTGATGTAACAGAACAACGACTATATCATTTTTCCTGTTTATTTTTACCTTGTTCTCTTCTCTAAACACCATGCTTGTCGAAACTATAATAATTTCATCGAAGATAACGAAATTTGATGTAACAGGTGGAAACCTCTGGACAGAGATGATTCCGTCCATCCAACGATAGTGAGGATGCCAAAGAACAAGTATCCTGTTATGGTTGAGCCACTATAAAAACTAGTCTTCTCAGGGAACTAAAAGCAAACAGTTTGAAGGCGAAACAGCAATGCAAAACCAGGAAAAAGGGTTGGCTGCATGTGGAACGTGATGTGAAAAAATCTTTGTTATATGAACAGAATCAATCAATGTCACCTTATTGTTACTGCAAGCAGAGAAATCATAAATCTCAATGCATACTTCATGAGTTGTAATTTTTAAAGAAAGGAACCAATCATTAATGTAGATGATGATAGCTAGTAAGGAATGCAACTACAAAAATAAGGCTGCCTGATACTTGTGAGGTGATATAATATAAAACAATTCATAGCTTTCATATGCCATCAAAGCCACTATGACCAAGAGGTCTAGGTTTCGATATTTCACAACCCCTATTTAAAAAGTTATCCATGGTGCAAGCCAAAAAGAGCTCTTATGTGAGGGAGCGTGTAAAGAGATATAATATAAAACAATTCATAGCTTTCATAATACTTTCCTTTCTATTCCCTCATTTTCTACTCACTGCATAATATATATCTGGTATTATGAGATATTAGAGTTTGAGAGATGTCAGTTTAACCTATTGTTGTTTGGATTTTTTCAAGTTCAGTAACAAATAAGTGAATATTGACCAATCGGCTTCAAAATCTCAATTTGAAAGATCGAAGCAATTCTTTTAACGAGTTCTCAAATTAAGAGTGATGTGTCAAATTTTAGTCGTTTTGGTGCAAACTGCACTAATTGCCTATTTGCGTCGCATAGATTATAAACTAACAAATTTGTAGGCTTTGGTAATTCAGAGTTGGATTGGAGTATGAATTGCACAACAAATTTGATTATTGAAACTAGTGACTTGACAGATACTTTTGATATTAAAAGGTACATTGGTTGTATTTAAGATTCTAACTTGAATAAGGGAGATGTTGCTTTACTATGGGGTGCCCCAAGGGACACCAGAGAAATTAACTTTTGAAAATGGGACGAGAAATCCGCAAAATTGTAGGAGTTTTGTTAGAAATTGATCACATGGTGGGACACCTAGAACCAAATGGGTGATTGTGTGGAATTTCGATAAACAAATTGTGACCAAGAAGAATATTAAACATTACATAATTTGTCAATTTTGGTTGTTTTTCTCATAAATTACAACTGATAAAGCATGCACTGTTTCATGATTCATCTCTATGCATTAACAACAAGGAGACAATGATTCTCTTCACATAAGAAAAGATCTTCCATATCTTTTTTCCACATACAGCCACCCTTCTTTCTGGTTATTCATTGCTCTCTCCCCTTCAAATTGTTTGCTTTCTGGTTAGTTCCCAGAGAGGAATAGTTTCATAGTGACTCAACCATAACAGGATAATAGTTCTTTGGCATCCTTACAAGCGTTGGTTGCATAGAATTATCTCTTTCCAGAGGTTTCCACCTGTGACATCAATTTTCGTTACATGCATAGTGTTTTAAAGTAGAGAACAAGGTAAAAAAAATAGTATTCTCCGTCATTCTTTCTTGATGAAAATGCACAAATTCTCAAACATTAGCAAACTATTCTTTGTCATCTTACTTGTATCTGGTGACAAGGTGATGGATAAAGACACAGATTTCAATCTTGGCAAGGTTCATTCCAGGACACATTCGCGGTCCGTTACCAAATCCAAGAAAGCTGAAAGGCCTCAAGTGTTCCTGCAATTGAATGAAAAAAATCATTTTGGGTTCCATAGAAATAGAAAAAAGATAATTTAGGAGTTACTTGTTAGGCAAGGAAGGAACTTACATCAAATCTTGACGGATCAAACTTCTCAGGGTCTGGGAAAACTTCAGGGTCATGGTGTATAGAAACAACATCTAAGGTGATTGACCAACCTTTCTTAATTTTATATCCTGCAAAATTCAACATCAACTTTGTATCTTATACATATCACAAGCCATACATAATGTATGCATTAATTTGGTCATTTTGTAGTTCCATACCATCAATTTCAAAATCCTGGGAAGCTTTTCTTGAGAACCAAGGTAGTATTGTGGCTCTTCGAAGAGTTTCGCTGATCACCTGAAACTCAAATGACCAAGAACTAGGTGAGATGTGAAACTTTGAAGTTACCATTGAAGCTTATAGACTAATATGCTTTAAGTGTGATGCATACTTTGGTTGTGTAAGGCATGTTATTAACTTCAGACCATGTAAGATCTGTTCCACTCTTTCTGTTTGCAATAATTTGTCTGTGTTCCTCCTGCAAAACAACATGCACTTACATTTCGAAAACTTCAACCGTAAAAATGTTGAAAGACTTTAGGGTCTGCAATGAGCATTACCCTCAGTTGTTCCAGAACAGCAGGGTTTTCTTCAAGAAATTTGATGATCCATGTGAGTGCAGCAGTTGTGGTATCATGACCAGCAACCAGCAGAGTCAACACATTGTCCTTCAATTGCTTGTCAGTGAGTTTATTTTCATCGTCTTCTCCTCCCCCTCTGCTGTGTTTCATAACTAGGGACTCCAAGAAATCCTGTTGAAAGTCTTGGCCGCTTCTCCGCCGCAAAATTATAGAATCCAACAGGTCATCAATCCTTTTCCGGGCCTGCACATCAATGCCATTGTATCATAGAAAGAAAAATTCAGTGATCTTTCATAATTGAAGCAGGCCACCTGTTATAGGTTAGGACTCTGTTAGTAGTTAGTTAGTCATTGTACTTTCTAGGGTTCTTGGCACATTGCCGTAGAATCCCAATTCAATAATTGTCATTACTCATTAAATCATTCTATATCCCTTTCTGGTTTCCAGTTCTAACATTATATAATTAGTTTGTTACCTTGAGACCGCGATGGAAAGCTGTCCCGGGAAGTTTCACAGGCAATGAGGAAAATGAGGAAGACATGATCTTGAAATTCGACCGAAACTTGTCCTGTTCCTCGCTGCTAGGCTCTAAGCTCATGATCATGTGTCCAATCACTTTTAGAGTAAACTGCAATGCTCAAATCAAATTACTTAGTATGGATCAAACATGTATGAAAAAACCATATGAAATTTGCAGTGTTTGATATCCAATTAAGTGCCACTCAACTGTAGAGGCCTCTTCAAGAACCATGACTTTCCTTCCATTCCATTGATCCAGTGTTTCCATTGCCTGAGAATTGATGAAATGGAAATACTTTTTGAGGCCATCAACTGACAAAGGTCCAGCAATCAGCCTCCTTAGCCTCTTATGTCCTTCTCCATTGGTTTGCAGCAAGCTGGTTGGGCCTAGAACTTGCTGGCCAGCATAAGACAAGTTCAAGCTCACAATCCCATCCTTCCCAGTTAACAATATCTTACTTGCTTCCCTCCCAGTCAAGAAGATAGTGAACCTCCCTAGGACAAAGCTCTTGAAAACCTTTCCATATCTATGAGAAAATAGAAAAAATATCAGATCAAAGAAAATATCAAATTTGGAACTCCTAAGCAACTAGCATATAATAGTACGATGTTCTAGTTGATGTATGTTGAGGATGAGTCTTGGCAGTCGGCACAATAGTAAGGTTGTTGTCTTGTGTCCTAGAGGTCACAAGTTCAAATCCGAGAAACAATCTCTTCACTTGTGGGACTAAGACTGCATACATCTACCTTTCTTGTATCCTACCAAGTGAAAGCTTTGTGCATTGGTCCAAGAATAGAATAGAATAGTTCTAGTTGATGTATGTTACCTCTGCCGCCTCTTGTTGATGAAGCTAAAGATACCGGATGGACTCGAAAAGTCTGCGATGAACGAGAAACTCTCACCGACGATAGGCCAACCGAGGCTGCCAGGGATGCCTTCCATCGCTTTAGGAGGACGAGTAAGGGACATCAACAAGAGAACTGATAGCACAAAGAAGGAAAGGATCAATAAGAGAAGCAAAATGATCAGCTCCATTGCTGTCATTGCCACCAGCAAATGCTTCCAAAACCACAATCAATATGCTGCAGTTGTAAGCAGTGTCTCTCCACCTTGCACACCTTGTGCTTAGGACATTTCAAATAAATTGAAGACTTGGCACAAAACCAAATATTTGAATTTATACTAGTCCAATGTTACTTTGAAAAGATAAAGGGATGCATCGTAGTGATCCATTATTATTTGTTGGTATCTCCACCATGAGGCAGTAAATCCAAAAAAAATTCTTTGGCAAAAATGTTAGGATCTTCATTGTTCTTGTTGGTGACATGATGTTGATTGCTAAGTTGACACAAGTTAACTTGGTATTTCATGGCATCTTTGAAATAGGCAAAATGTTCAATTTGCCGTCCTTGGCCATGCTATTGTCTGGCTTGAAATATTACAATAAGGGAATGAGGACTTGGACTTTTTTGCAGCCATTTGGTATTGAATGGTACTCAAAAAAATGCGACATTCAATTATTTGCAGACGTGTTTTTGTGCAGAAATTTTGTAATCAGGACTGCATTGATCACTAATCAACTTTAATACTTTAATAAATCAATAATATTTAGTTTGCCCCTTTATTTCTGTTTGACAGGCTAGAGTTTGAGAGAAGTAGAGATGGTACCTCAGTTTTAACCTTGTCGTGCCTAAGTTTTTTTTTTTTAAAAAAAAACTTTTGATGTTAATTTGTATCATTAATTAGATAATTAGATTTTCTTGTGAAATCTAGTCACACAACATTGCGCCAATTTTTATCATTAACTAGATTTAAATCTACGCAACGCACGAGCAAAGAAAGTTATTGAAATGAAACTTTCATTGGAAGATCCCTACTCCTATGAGAGCTTGCAGCTAGGTAGGCCGGGTTAGTGAAATTTTGCTAAAAATAAATGATTTTTCCCTACAAAGTAAAAAAAAAAAAAAAAAATTTCATTTTTAGCTATAGAAATAGTCGAACTAAAAAGCAATCATGCATAATTCACCATCTACGATCAACTAGACCTTCTACATCTTTATTATGTTAAGTGTATATATATTTCACAGGCTATACTTCTAAGAAGTGCAGAAAAGTATATATAATAGGATATAGGATACAGCTCTATCCTAGAATTGTAGAAGGTAAACAATAACACAAGACAAAAGGACAATGAACTGCACAAGGATTTAGACCCTTCTCAAGCCTCGCATATTATACATTATATATAAATGCACAAGAGATTACTTGAGAAGAATATTCCCTGTAACCTTTTCTATACTTGTGCTGTTCTGAGCTACTTCTTCTGATTGTTGAAATCCATGAAGTTAGGGCTGCGCTGGCTGCGCTGCCCTGAGGGAGGAGGAGGCATGCCGAGCTGCTGCGGCTGCTGGGGTGGAGGATTCAGCTGTTGCATCGCAAACTGGGAAGCCAATTGGGAGAACATCCCACCAAAAGAAGCAGTACCGCCCAAACGGTTATTTTGTTCCCTAAGGCGCTGCACTTCTTCCTTCAGTGCTGATTGGAGATCTGCAAGCAAACACCGGGTTACAATGTTAACATTCTCATGCTAAATTTAACGGCAAGCAAAAGAATAATCTGCAAGTCATAAAATTTCATATTTCCTATAGAACATACATTAGCATTCCACATTTTTTTAGTACATAGTTTTAGAAAGTGATAAGATTGATACAAATGAAGTTTCATGAGATTCTTGCTATTCATATAACAAACTAGTGTGGTGATTGAGCTGTTTTATTTATCAAATTCAATATCATACAATAAAAGGGCAAAGAACAAGTCCACCTTTTCAGGCATAAACAAGTATAGGCCATGCATACCTTCTCTGAGCTGTGCTTCTTGCTCCATAGCCTCTAACCGAATTTTGAGCTCCTTATTCTGAGCAGTCAAATCTGAAGTGTCTCTCTGCATCATGTGAGATATTATAAGTTATTTTTTTCATTCTTTCACTCATTATGTCAGCGTGCAAAAATAGAATATAACTAAAAATAGTAAGAGCGATACTAGACAGCTAGAAAAGTTTGATAGGGTTTGGCCAGGTTTTGTTATATTCAAGAGGAGTTGTTGGATTAGTTAGAGTTTTGGAGACTACACATCCATCCAAGAGTCAATGACAATGCAATCTCATTTTGGTGAAAATTTCGGCAAAAAATATGACTATCTAGTATTTCCCATGATAAGAATTAAAACCATAATGATTTTTCTTCTTCTCTTTATAAGTCACATGCAAAACCAACAATTAAGTTTGAACCTGTAATTTCTCACTCGAGTCCTGCTCGAAAAAATAGACCTAGATAGTGGTGAAGGTCAATAACAAAACTGCCCTACTTCAACAACGACAATAAAGCGTTATCCTACACCATGAGATCAAGTATATGGATCAATTGATGCGAAAAACCAAAATTTCATAACGACCTTGTGTAAGCACAATTGCATCGTTGATCCAAGTAAAAAGACATTCGGCAAAGTTTTATATTTGCTGAAAGTGTTCATAGAACCGACTTACAGGTTCAATCAAAAATCATTTTGACCATGTAGAAATAAGGGAAGATGTTTAATGACAATAGTGGATAAGAAAACTAAAGGGCATAGGATGCAACAAGGGAGTTTGATTCTATAATCGTGCATAACACAGATGTTAATTGGAAAAGATGTCCAATCTACACTATCAAACCATGGACCTTTTTTCTTATAATTTTCCCCTTTCATTAAATCACACAGAGAAACAGCCAGTTGTTCACTTGTCATTTCATGAAATGAAAAAATGTTGACAAATTTCAACAGTTTTCTTCTATAACCTTACAGTATTTCATTAATTGAATGTTTACAATCTTGATATTTTGTGGGTTCCATAATTTGTTGTGACCACACAGCTAACAATCAGCAAAAGATGGGGCCTCCAGCAATCAAACATTGGTAATAACTATTAAGTTACCAAATTCCATGTTGATCTAAATTCTAAAAACACTATGAAATGATGAAGTTCTGGAAAGGGAAAGGGCATACTTGAAGCATGGTAAGCTGTGCAGAGAGGTTAGTTGCTTCAGTCTGAAGCATCTGCACCTTCTTCTCAAGCTCACTCGTGTACCGAATCTTCCTCTCCTTCGACCGCGCCGCAGATTGCCTGTTAGCCAGAATCCTACACAGACAAAAATGAAATAAAATCCAAATCAATATCAGTGCATGTTCATCAAATCATTAATTGATTATTAAAAAACATGATAGAGCAACACAATAATTAACAACCAGGTTTTCTGCATAAACAAAACAACCCTGTACCACTAGGGAAAAAAAAAAGGAGGAAGAAAAAAAAAACTAATTAAAATTATACAGTGCAAAATAAAGAACATGGAAATCAAATATATGAAAAGAGGTTATGAGCAGAGTCGTCATAAACACAAGTTCAAAATTATATTTTTTTTGGCATCCTCTCACCAAACTCAATCAAGTTATTCGAACTGTGATTCGCGGTTCAAATTAAATTCAGAAAAAGAATGAAAAAAGAAGAACCTTTTGGCTCTCTTGGGATCCATAAGAGCAAGCTCAGCGAGCTTATCAGGCGCCATAGCCTTCTTCACACCATCCATCATCATCGACGACTCCCCTTCAAACGACGTCGACGAACCGTCCATCGAATTGCTGTGCCGGTGATGCCCCGCCCTCTTCTCCTCGCCGCCTCCGCCGCCGGTCGCGGCGGCGGAGCTAAACCCGAGCCCGTCGAAGAAGTCAGAGTCCACTGACAAGCTCCGGAGGTGGCCGATCGGAGCTCCCTCCGCCCTCCTCTCCCTCCCGCTCTGCCCGCTCGACTCGTCGGAATCGATATTCATCGGCGCGGCGGCGGGCGACGGAAGAGGGAGAGGGGAAGGGAGGTTGGAGATGTCGAGGTCGGACGGGTCGAAGAGGAGGAGGTCGTCGAAGTTGCCGGCGAAGCGGAAGGAGGTGTCGGAGTGGGACCGACGGTGGTGGGACCCACGCTCAGGCATGCGCTCTATCTCCACCGTCGCCGCCGGCGGTTTCCCAATAAACTTCGGGTCCATCAAAAAATAACAATTAATAATAATAACTAAAAAAAAGAAGCCCCTCTTTATTTTTTTCTGGGGGGAATTTGTTGGTGGTGGAAAGGAGTTAAGTGAAGGAAGAAAAAAAAAAAGAAAGTAAGAGAGAAGAACAAAAGAAGGATTTTTATTGTTTTTTGGGTTCTTGTTTGATTCAGTTTGAGGTGGTTGGTTGTGGGTTGAGGTGGGTTGTGTGTGAATAATGACTGGAAAACTAAGTAGCACCAACAGACATTTGATTTGACTTTAGTTTATGTGCCAATACTTGAATGGGGGAGTGTCTTTAGACTACTACTACTACTAATGGCTCAAGATGAAGAGCATTATCATTTATCAGTGTGTGTTTATGATGTGATTTATGTTATGGTAATTATAATGCCCAATGGCTGTCTTTGTTTTGTTTTTGCTCTTCTTTTTCTTTCTTGCTTTTATGTCACTTTAATCATTTGTCTCTTGAGAAAATCAAGGGTAATAAGCCATGTTACTGTTAGTTAAAGTGTATCAACATGAGGATAGTCCAGAAATAAATAAGTCCTTTTTTTTTATTCTATTTGAGACTCAACGAAAAAATATATATAAAAAAAAACTTGTATTGAGATGGGTAATTACAATATCTTGAATTTAAATAATTGGTTTTAACAATAATAAAATCTGATTATTAGTATAAGAAAAAAAAAAAAGTAGTTAAGGTTCACCCACACAGAAATTATGGTGAGTTTGTTTCAGTTTATTTATTTAAAAGAAAAGGAAAAATGATTTCATTTGTTTTGTCCAGTCTAATTGGACCCTATTGCTTGCATTGCAATCCAGATTTTTTAGGGCAAAATCCACTTTACCTTCATACTAGCAATGTACCTATTGTGGGCCTTATGTTACTAAGCCTATACCATGATGTAGCATGCTGATATTGGACCTCAATGCTCTATTGATGTTTGCCCCAGCCCTATTGATGGACTTTGACTTTACTTATAATTTTTTCCCCATAAATATCCTTCCACCGAAAATAATTCTAATCACGTCACTTAAAATATAAGCGATTCTCTCACCGAAGACTTAAATTGTGACTCGTAATATTGTGGTATAGAGAATGTGGATCAAGAATATATCCTCACTTGATTTTCCAATCCTAATTATAACCAAAATTAATGATCCCTTAAAGGTTCAAGAATTATATATCCTTCCCAAATGTATCTTGCTTGCCCTCAATGCCAAATAGATAGGGTGGTTGTTAATTTTAGCCCAAATTGTCGGTCTTAATCCCTGGCCAAAAATGTGAGGGGACAATTCATGTCTGCCCAATCACTATTGATTCCACTTGCGGCCTGAAAAATAAAATAAAATAAATTAGAAATGCTTCTCGTTGAGGACGTGTCATATATTAGGTGAATTTTGGAAATATTTATAATTTAGGTAGTGTCTCATTTTTAAATCTTTAGTATTTATAATTTATATTCAAGTTGTCAATAGAACAATATCACAATATAAAAATTGCTCTAAAAATTTAGTTGGTTCAAGTACTTTGCTACTTTCCTTTTAAGTAAAGTCTTTATGTTTTCATGTTTTACGTTCAAATTTTGTGAATAAAAATGAATTGATATCAAAAAAAATTTATCTTTTAACTCAACTCAAACTAAATTAGTTAAATTTTGAAAATTGGTGACCAAAATATTTTACCTTTCAACTTTACTTGAATTAGTATAAGTCTATAATGACCCTAAATTACTGATAGTTGACATCAAAATTCATAGCATAATAATTCACTCAAATATTTTTTTCATATTCACTAACACCTAAAAAGTGTAACACACTCTAAAAAGAGGAAAAGAATTTCTCAACACAACACCTTTATTCATAAATTCTTATGCCCCATAACTTAGATGTATAAGCATTTTCATACATAAAATTACTTGAACTCATATACTCTCGTGCACCATAACTAGGATGCATGAACACTTGATGATACTAAAAGGATTAATATGATAACTTAATACACCATATATAACTTGGATGTATTAACACTCATTTTGATCCTAAAAGGATACTTAGAACAAGTATATGGCTTGTCTTTATACAAACATTCTACAACGCTTATATACAAGCCTTATAGATAAACATTATCAACTTATCCAAACACTTATAACATTTTATAAATATAATGAGTTGTAGATAAATATTATCAACGTGCAAACTTTGATTAATCAAGCTTTGATTAAATATCCACCAAATAATGACAGTTCACACTTATATAGTTCATATATAAAAAAGGAAAATAAGAGGAGCTAGTTCCTCCTAAATCCACGTGTAGCTATTAAGCCTAAACCTCTCTCGCACGGAAACAACAATCAACTTCTCTCTAATATTTCACCAAAGATATAATTTAATCAATATCATCCCATAATACAAGTACATAAAGAAATATTATGAACCAAAGCATGCATATATAAATGTAGAGGCAAATATATATATATATATATATANATCCCTGTGGATACGACTATACCCGACTATACTGCAATTGGATTCCTTGAGAATCTGAAAGCTGTAAAGAAGGATATATATATATATATATAAAATAAACGATTGAATGATTAAGAAAATCAAAACATAGTCAATTTTCCAGCATTCTAACAACTTAATTTTGGGTTGAATTTATTCATTGTTGATAATCTCCATTCATTCTTATCCAAACTACGAAATTGGGCACTTTTATTTTTGCTGCCATAATTGGAACCTTTTTTTGATTCAGCGTAGGAATGCACTAAAATTCGATCCAGCAGACAAAATAAATCCCGTTGGCCTATCTAACACCAACATCAATAAAAAAGGATGTTGTGAACACTCATTTTACATAGGACATCACGTTACTTTACACTTTATTTATTATTAAATGAGATCTTAATAAAGTATAAATATCATTAAAATCTCATCAATCTAATAATGAGTGGAGTATGAATTCACACTGTGTTTTATACAAAATAAATCTAAATAGCGTAGCTTAAAATGATATTATTCTACCAATTAATACATGCAAGTGTTAAGTTTATGGTTAATGACTTAATTTGACCAATTAATCCAACAAAATGTTATGGAATTTGATTCGGTCAACTCTAGACAAGATAAGACACCTGGTTTCTCACCATTTGCCACAGTACTTTATTGCATGCACTCATTCATTTCAACCGATAACACAAACAAAAGTTTGTGATCATTTCATGGTGATGTTTCTTAGGGTACAACTCATCATTGTAACCTAATTAAGGGGCAAGCATATGAGCCCAACACTAGTCAGTGCCTTCTACAATAATGTCAAATATAAGGAGGAAAAACAAAAGATTCAACTATTATGAGTGTGGTCTCTGTTCAAAAGAACATTAGATTTGCTTTTCACATTGTGAAAAGAAAGAGATCTCACCCTTTTAAGTGAAGAGTACACTCTCATTTTAAGTTTATGAAAACTTTCTTTATGTAACATCAGTTTAATCCTTAATTTTTTTATTTGCATCAAATAAGTCCTTAAAAATTAAAATATGATATCGCTTTAGTTCTTCAAAAAGACTATTTGATTTCTCCCTTTTAAAAAAAAAGTTTGGGTTTAAACTATGGCACCGCAATGATTAAGTTTTCATAGACCTGTTTAATTTGATGCAAAATTATTTTTAAAAAAATTAAAGTGATGCCAAAATTTAATTTGGAGAAAAATATAATTTGATGCCAAATGATGACTAGTTCTAAGGACTAATATGATACCATAATTAATTTTACGAAATTTAATGTAAAAATATTTTAGAGATTAAATTGATGTCGCAAAACATTCAGGGATGAAAGTGTTAGTTTAATCTTAACTAAATGTTTGTATATACTTAACCAACAAATATATTTGTACATACTCTTTCAGCAAATTTATGACAAAAGTTTATAGTTAAAATTTTGATAGATTATATATACTAGTGGGAATCAAAATAGTTATATAAATAAATTTAAGTTAAGTTAATTTAAACTTAAAATTATACCATTAAATTTTTCATTAATTATTAGTTATAAATTTGTGTGATATTATATCTTGATTAATTTTAGAATTAGTTTCTTGTCAAATGCATTAAATTAAATCAATTGTTAAAAAGGATTATTGATAGTGCTTCTGGTTTAATCAATTAATTTTCTATTTTGCAAATTATCCATTAAAATACTTTTTGATAATATATCATTGGGAAAGTTTATTAATAAAATATAAAATATTTATGTAAAAATGTAGTCTGTATTGTGTGCTCATGTCCTGAAAATTTTATATATATATATATATGATTCTAGTGAAATTTCATATTTCACTATCATAGGATCTTTTTCTTTTTACGTTTTGAGCCTTTCTTATCTAACTTTTTGTTCTTTAAGAGTTTGACAAATATGGTAGCATTCTTAGTTGGTGATGTTCATGCATTTCCTTGACCACCCAAGAAAACAGAAGCTATTGTATCCATGGCTACTAAATTAATCTTTTTTTTTTATACTCGAGATTCTGTAACGAAGTGAATTTGGCATAAGAGGAATTATGGAGAGAATTAATTGTTATATTTTTGCGTATTTTTCTGTATTTGTTGCATATGAATTACAAATAAGGGATAAGGTGAGATAGAAATCCTCATAAGGGAGGAGATGAACTAAGAGAGAAGAGAGAAATATCCTAGAGAGAGGGTAAGATCAACCAAATACAATTTTCATACTCAATGTAATACCCTTCTTCCCTTATTTATACTAATTTTGATCTCCACTAACTGAATCAATTTTTATTTGAGTCTTTATTTACTTAGGTCCGTTACAGATTTAAACCCCAGACTACTTTATTTGACTAAAACAAGTGTTGAACCAATTGAAAAAACTAATTCTTGAAAACCGAAGTCTTTAATTTTTTTTTAATACAAGAATAACAATTAGTGTTTCATACATGGATTTTCTTGTCATCACGTGGTTCGTTTTATAACAATTTGTAAAATTAGAGTTCCTTATAAAAATTTACATTAGTATGAGTCAAATTTTGGAAATTATATTTTAAAAAATTGATCTAAAAAATAAATAAAATTGGTGTGGCTCGTGTTAGTTATGCAAGTTTGGGACATGTCTGAAATCGGAATTATAGAATCCGATTTTAGCTTGTCCCATTAGAATCTCATGTCAAATCATGTTAGTTATTCTTTTATTTTCTAGAATCGAATTTAAGAAATTCGATTTCTGAACTAACTAATTTCTGAACTAACTCATAAAAATAATTTTCTCATCTCTCCCATATCACACAATAAACTCCTTCCAAACTCATCCAAACATGATTAACCCATCCAACTTTGAATTAATTGACCGAAAATTGAAGGGCGCAACGTCCTTATTGAAACAAATGTCAAAAGATATATAGCCCAAAATTAGTGTTTATCAAATTATTTTATATAATCTTTAAAATGTAACAAAAATATCATCTTTAGTCGTCACGTTCTCTTTATTTGAACTTGACTATCACATTGTCTTAGCTTTTTTTTCCCTTTTAATTTTGCTTTAAACACAGTTGGAAACTATTAATTAATAGGATTGATCATGTTTACGCCATTTTTTTTGACCAAATAAATAATATATGGTGGCATTGATCTTGATCAGGTCGTTAATAAAAACTGTTCTAAAGAGTAATAAAGCGTCACAATCCAATTATTCTTTATTTTCTGATTTGCTCAAAATAAGTAAAAGACAATATGCCTTTTCTGCTAAAGCATGCCTTACATATTAAAGGACCTATTTTCAATTTTTATCCTTTTTTTTGGTAGTGCTATTAATTTTCAATTGTTTTAACGGTACACTTCCCATTATGATTAATTTTGGCACTGTAGTCCAATGTTATATATATTGCATATCCTTTCATAATACAATCTTTTTGTGCTAATTAAGAGTGTTAAGTCGACAGAAAACTAGTCCCAATTAATTTAGAAACCATATTAATTTAGAATTTTGTGAGACAACCAACAATATTGATTCTCTTCAATACAAGAGGATGATATGAATATGTTTTTGGTTTTTGGTCAAAATTGCATTATATTTTTATTGTAGAAAATCCAGCTCACACCCAATGATATAAAAGTTAGGCTTTTTTTTCGATAAGATATGAAAGTTAGGCTTATAATAAATAATTTTAATTTCATAACTAACCTAAATACAAATATCGCAGCTGCAGAATCAATCAAGGTGAAATTGGTTAAAGTAGCATGTGTCTTCTTCTCTTAATCAATAATCTCAGGTTTGAGTGTAAATAAAAAAGGTTCTATATCTCCTATAAGAGGGTATATAGTCATGTTCTTGACAATAAAGTTTGAAAACCTGGTTTTCAATCAAAACCTAAGTAACATTAACACAGACACATGACATGAGACATAATGATATATCAATTTTAAAAATTTATAGGACACATACACAACATATATACGTATATAATATTCAAGATTTATAATAATATTGGATGTTTTTATTTGTGTTAAACTATCAATTTCTAAATTTGTTTCTTAATATATGGAGTATTCTAAATAGTTTCATGTGTACATATTTATTAATTTTTTAAGAGCCCATATTATTATAATTTGTTTAGTACTTAAAATATTTTATTTGAACACTACCTAGACATGACTCAATATATTTTTGGATATAACTTATGCATGCACGTATATGACAACTCATAAACTTTTTATTTAGATATTTTTGGACATCTAAGACACGAATGTCAGATAAGTATCGGACGATTATCATCAAGTGTCAGTATTTACGATGTATCGAACACGCAAACACAAAAATCTCACAAAATATATGTGATTCTTATATCTTCTATCGAAACACATTATTTTTTGTATGTGATGATTGAGGGGTATTCAAGTTAACCATGCCATAGGGTTAATGGATGTCATTATTCTAGTTAAAATCACCTTTACTTCTTGGGGGACTTACTTTTAGTATTATTGAGCTTTTTAATGAGACAAAGTTGGTGGTCCTTCTTGAATCCTATCCCTCTCATACATTGAGAGCAAGTTGGTGACCAAAATAGTGGAATAGCATGTATACAATGAAAAAAACCTCCTTGGTTTCTGTCTATGATTGGAGGATTTATATTGCACTTTGGTGGTGTTCGTGTGGGATGCACACTCCCTCCCCATTATTTAATTTTATCTGATTTTCCCACTCTTTGCTTTTTCTCATTGCACTAATTAGTGCTATCCTCTTCAGCAATCCATATATATTAATGAGGCATTTTTTTCTTATTTATTTACTTCTGTTTTTTTTCTAACTACATTAGGTTATGATGGGCAATTAAAATGGAAGTTGTTATTATGGACTCTAGTTGACAATGGATCTTACATGTGACAATATATCAACTACACTACTCATTTTATAATATTTATATATTTTAAATTATGTTGTGAATCACTATTAATATATTGCCACTAGTCTGAACCCAAATCTATAGTAACTTAACTCATTTAAATTACTAAAACCATGCAATCAAGTTCTAGAGGTGTGATTAGTAGCTAAACTGTGGTCATTATGAGGGTATAGCAAGAATGATAATCTTATTTTAGGGAATGGATTCATTACTCCAATAGTAAATCTTGTACACTCATTTTATTGGATAACATTTGGTAATCAATAAATTTTAATGTAATTTCATTGTAAAATTTACATAATCATTCCAGTCATACTAATCAAATTAGTTAATTTTTAAAATAATAATTAAGGGTAAAGGGATGATTGTCATCAACAAATTCATCGTATTGGCTAGTTACACACTCCTATGTTAATTAAAAAGTAAATTGCATAAACTACCTTTGAGATTAGGTAAAATTGCAATTAACTTTAAATTATGTAAAAAATTCCAGTTCATCTTAATTTTTCATTATGACCAATCATCAATTAGGTTTCTATTTTCATTTTTTGTGTTTTCTATTTTCAAAAGTTTGTGAAAGAAATAAAGAAAACAATGAAAATAACAAAATAATATCTAATGTTCCAGACTTTTGGGAATGAAATAGCGAACATAAAAAATAAAAATAAGAAATAAAATTCTATTGTTTTCATTAGCCTAACACAAAACACACGAAATGAAATGAAAATAAAAACTTAACATATCATTGATGATTAGTTGCACTAAAAAAAATAAAATGAAATATTTTTTTTTATATAGTTTGTGATGGAGTGCAATTTTGTCAATCACAAAGATAATCAAAAATAATTTTTGTAATTTACCCTGAATTAAATAAACTTATGCATTTGTCATGGGCAGAGGCTATACAAAGTCAAACTCTTTTGATAGTGTGAGCACATGATTAGAGTAAATCTGGCAACAGATATAATTTGATACTATACAAACAAGTTGGGATTAATAACAAAATCATCAGTTCTTCTCGGTTCTCAACAAAATATCTTCAACTAAAATACTAAGAACTGAATAGTGATTAGTCATTATATCTACTTTTAAATATATTGCTAATCATTCAGTAGAATAGCTAATCAATTTATACTAATTAAAAATATAAAACTATTCTCTTTTCTTGTGACTTTTTTTTTTGTTTCCTTGAAGTAGATTGCAAGTGTGCCACTAATTAAATGGGCGTGCATGCTTAACAGTGAATAATGAGTATAGAGATATCCATTCATTTTGTTATTAGATTTGATATGAAAATCTCTGTTTCTATTTTTATTTATTGTTTTCATTTTTTACATTTTTTTTTGTTTTTTTGTTTTCCCAAGATTTTGTAAAAGAATTGATGAAAATAAGAAGAGAAAATACCCTAATTAGTCATTGAACTTTTCATTGTCACTCGCACTAGTCCCTCGACAAAATAATTGCCCTCATTGGTCATTGAACGCCCACAATTGATCCTGAACATTTTAATCTTTACCATCATTCCCTAGACATTTTAGATAGAATGACTAATGAGGGTAACATTTAAAATGATTAGGGATCAATTGGAGATTTTCTTTTTGAGGGGCTAATGTGAAGATTAATAAAAAGTTTAGTGATCAACTAGAGCATTCCTTAGATAAGAAAATTGTTTTGCTTGGTGATGGAATCTTAGCATATTCTGTTATGTGCTGTAACAATCGTATTGGAGTAGAGTAGTCCTTAATTATCTCTAACCGAGATTTAAATTTTTTAACTTGAATTATGCTAATAATAATTATGATTTACGATATACTTGACACATGACTACTATGGGTAAGGTTTACTCTGAACTCAAGTATATATTAACATTACTCTTAAGTTATTGACAATATTTATATGTAGCTCACGTGGATCATATTCATCAATAAGCATGCACAAGCAGCAAACCTATTAGTTCATATTTTTCATGTTTTTCCTTTTGTGTGTAATTTTCACACATCTAACTGAATTACTCATACATGTAATCATAGGCCAATAATAACATGCATGTTACACTCCCAAAACTCAGGCTCACATGATTTTCCCATTTAGTTCCCAAATGCCACACGAAACTTCTTTTGTGCCAATCCTTGTAATATTGTAACTGAAGGAACATGATAATGTACTTTTTCTCCCTTAGTTTTTGCACGTGAAGAGAGTCAGTTGCATATGAGGTTATCAATACCCTTGTCATTGTCTGATTCATGCCTTCTTTATGGCTCAGGTCAGGTAAAAACTGCCTTAAATTTGTTTTAAGATAAAATAGATGACGTTGGTTTTTTTTGCTAAGTGAAAAGTTTAGGAAAGTTTGACCACTCGAACCCACGTTATTTTGATATATGAATTATTTTTTTACCAACTGTGTCAACCATTTTTGGTGGTTTTTATTATTTAAGTTTTTTCATTTTTTTAATCTAAATCATCAATATCTAAAGTCAACTCTGCATAATTTGACTTGAGTTGTGTCGGTTTATTATGGAGTAAAGCTCTATTAGAGCTAGTTTTTTATTATCCACGATTCTCGAACTCATACCGACCAAACATTACCATTTTACCTTATTGTCCCTTCTCAATTGTAATATACTACATAATATACCCATATGTTCTTTAATGTTAGTCATTTTTACTTTTTTTAAGTTTATTCATAATTTAACGGATTTAAAAGTGGGGGAGGAGAAGCATATATGTATCCAAGCCCTTTAATTGGTTGGCTTCCATTAATTCAATCTTTACTTTGTTTTATTTTCATCCCTCACCTAATAATTCAATACCCTTTATCCTTAATTGCTTCTGGGATTCACTGAAGTACTCTATTGGTTGGAGAAGCTCTTTTATCTGATCAAAAGTCTCTACATTTATGATTTGGAACTTTACAAAAGAGGTGCTGTTATCTTTTATGAGCAAAAGGAGTGATATTACATCTCAAATATTTTGTTGTGCCACTTTTTTTACTACTCTCTGTTGTAAATACAGTTGCTGAATCTTCATTAACATTATTTAATTGGGTGTCTATCTATGGTCTTTTAACAACTTAGTTAAGAGCATCTCTGTTTTCTTTTCTAACTTTCGCATGTTTAGTTCTGAAAAATGATATCCCATCTGTGGATTCGGTAGATGCCCTCTAATAGAATCATGTGAGATTCCTAAGCACTGCTTAGTATTTTTTTAGATTCCAATTAACTACTAATAAAAAAGAATAAGGATTCCAATTAACTTGGTTCAAGTTAGGTTGACACGTTCTAAGAGTGTTAGTTTTTTTTTATTCACAATATTTGAACGGGAGACATTGTTTAACAGAAACAAGTGTCAAAACACTTGAATCAATCAAACATTGTTACTTTATACGGTTCTTAATTTGTTAACGTTTTTTCATATAATAATTGCATGCCTCAATTTTTTTATAGAGCATGATCTCTCTTGCTCATATTTCACCATGTTAGCAGACTCACTTTTCTACATATCCAAGGCCAAAAACTCAACTAATTTGCAAAGCACTAAGCCCGGTTGAAGTAAATAATCTCTCAAAAGTACACTATGTCCCAATAATTATCCTTTTAACTATGTTACATGAGTGATCTTCCCCTCTTTTTTGATACATTCTTCAGTAAGTGAGGCAACATTAATTTACTACTCTAATTCATGCAAGTTTCAATTAAGTGAATATGAAATCTTTTTTTATCTTTTTGATTAGTGGGCTTGCCCCACTTTTGCCTCCAACATAGCAGATTTTCATCCATAAATACCCTGCTTCTTGGTAGCGTGTGTCACCCACACTTTCTCCATACTTTCTCTTCTCTTCTCTTCTTTCTTTCTTTCTTCTTTCTCCTTCTTCCTCGTAATTGTTATCTTTTTCCACTCTCAAGTGGCTTTAACTCTTTCTCATGGCATCCAATCAGGCACCCCTCAACCAAACCAAACAAGTCCTTCCAAACAATGACCTTGAGCAACAAGCAACAACAACAACCACCCTTGAGATCGAAACCAAGGACTTTGACTACTCTAAGAGGTCTCAATGGCTGCGAGCCGCTGTCTTGGGGGCCAATGATGGGCTGGTCTCGACAGCGTCTCTGATGATGGGCGTTGGGGCGGTCAAGCAAGACATCAAGGCCATGATCCTTACTGGGTTCGCCGGTTTGGTGGCCGGTGCTTGCAGCATGGCCATAGGGGAGTTTGTGTCTGTGTACTCACAATTGGACATAGAGGTTGCACAGAAGAAAAGAGAGAATGAAAGAGGGAATGTTAGAGGCAGAGAAGATATTGCTGATTCTGAAGCAGAGGAAGAAAGCTTGCCGAACCCTTTGCAAGCGGCAGCAGCATCGGCTTTGGCCTTTTCTGTTGGTGCAATGGTGCCATTGCTGTCTGCATCATTTATAAGGGAATACAAGGTGAGGCTTGGTGTGGTTGTGGCTGCAGTGAGCTTTGCTTTGGTGGTGTTTGGTTGGTTAGGTGCAGTGTTGGGTAAGGCTCCTGTGTTGAGGTCTTCTACAAGGGTATTGGTTGGAGGTTGGATAGCCATGGCCATCACTTTTGGCCTAACCAAGCTCATAGGATCAAGTGGCCTCTAGTTTTACCTTTGTAAACAGTGTTTTTGCATGTATGTCATGTTGATTATGCAGCTATATATACATACTATATATCTCCCTTTCTCTTCTTGTAAGGTCCTCATTTGTTTCTTTTTACTAGAAATGATGAGATGAGGGATAAGTTGAAGAAAAAGTTGTCCTGGTTCTTTAGCATATAAAGAGGGTATAAGGTGTTTCAAAGCCTTGTGTAATTTGTATAAATGCAGAAGCGATCTTTTTTTGTGTATGATAATATTGGTAAAGCTTGAGGTGTTTCAGTGATGAACTGGATGGAGAGCTGGAGATGTTATCCTTTTGAATCAGTGAACTGTGATGGCTAAGTAGATGGAGAATTGCAATCATAGAGAGATAGAAATTATCTTTGATTAATTGACTCTGGAATAAAGGGAAACAAATGCCTTTTTTTTAATAATAAAAACAACATTAAATGGAACATCTTGGAAGAATTGAACTTTTTGGAAATAAAGTATCTTATTCAAGTCTCAAACTATTAAACTTAAGTAGAAATTTTCAGTTGTTTTTAAAGTAAGGAACTTGTTATGTGTAAAGTTTAAGAAATAAAAGTGATCCATATTCATTAATATGTCAAATAATGAATCGATCAAAACAAGAGAATCTCTTACCCTCACACGTCGTAAGAGTAGGAATGTCATTTGATGTGTCCCAAAATCCGTTCAAATGACAAGGTTCAACCAAAAGTGATGGCCCATGTCTAGCATCTTAACAGAATTCACAAGAATTTTGGGCTAATTGGTAATTTACAGAAGACTTGACTTGTGAAGAACTACAAGATTATTGAAGGCCCACTTACTTAAAAATGGGAAAGTTTCAATAGGGACAAACCTCTCAGCACTTTCTTTTGAAGGTTGAAGAGAACCACGAGCAGAACAACTATGCCCTGGCCCTGGCCATGGCCATGGCCATGTTGATTTGACAGTCTTACCTGCAAAACAGAGATACACTAGGGCAACTGCTTTGCAAAATACTGGCTTACATTTGTCACCTTAGAAAAATTACCTTATTTCAGTTTTTTTTGTCATTTATAAAGGTCACGTCACATTAGTTTATTTGAGCAAGAGAGGTGAATCATCCTCTTTATTCTGCTTATTAGGAAGATCATCCTCCTTACACTATAACAATTGAATGGCATGGCAATTAAGCACAATTAACATCACCTGAGACAGATAAGAGAATCAGAAAGGCCAAGAGGAAACAAAGGATGCAATAACAAGACCTGGAAAATATGACCATTGATTTCTATCAGCTGACACTACTTTTGATGTTTGCTATGGGAACTGATAAAACAAGGGCGCAGGTTATCGACAGCAAAATGAGACTTTTCCCAGCAGATAATGTGATGATAGTAATATACAAATACAAATATTCGATATTCCCTATTCAGAAACCAATCACGATAAATAATAATTTAATATTACAACAACTTCAAAGGCAACAACAGATCTCACGTTTATTAATTACCCCGCCCCCGAAAGAACTAAATCTCTCTAATCGACGGCCAAGTGTACATTTTAATGAATCTTACAACTTGGCTTAACAACAAATATAACACCGGTTTTTGCCGAAACCTTTTGAATAACATGACAAAATCGAAGTCTGTGTCAGATACAAACGGCTATGCACATATTGGAGAAAATTCAGATACTCGAGCCCCATTTTATGTGCCTGAGGAACAACAACAAAGTAAAACAGGAAAACATCATCTCTTCCTTCCTTTGGCATATAGCATGGCTGAACCACTTGTTTTTTAACTTCCCTTACACCTACAAAACCACAGCAAATGGCTCCATGTATATCCCCTCAGACTATGCTTGGAGGATCCCCTGACCAACTGCATACAGCACGGGGCCAGCGAGTCCTTATGCAATCAACCAAAGGCGCGTGTTGAGAAGGCTCAGGTTTAGATACTTCGGCATCCTTCCTGGAAGATTCATTTGCACTGGAAGCAGATGAAACTGCCACATCTGCCATAAATTCCTCAGCCGTCCATCTCGGGGGAACGGAAACTCTCAATCTTGTGAGCCGGGGTCTTTGTAATGGAGTTTCACCCCGATAGTTTACTTGACTGCCATTCAGATCTGATTTAGCAATCCCATTAAAATGGTAAAGATCAAAAACCTTCTTACCCATCAGTCCTGATGAATCCTTCAAACCTCCCGAGCTCTTATCAAGATCCAAAATGACTTGCCAGAACTCGCTCCATACAATGAAGCCTGTGCCGCAAAGGTGCTCAAGCTTCTCCGCTGGAAGTGTGATATTTGTTTCTCTGAGAACCTGATGGAACCCTTCCACACTGATGAAACCACCGCCTCCACTCTGATCTTGTGCATCAAAAGCTTTGCGGATCTGTGATTCCCTTTCTTCCAGTTCATTCTCGTTTTGAACATTGGTGTCAAGAGCGAACAGTACTGTGTAGTGGGATTCGCTCCCAACAACCCATATCGGCCACTTTGGGCATTTCAAATACTGACCAACCTTACAGAAATTAAGGGATTCTAACAGCGTGAGAAATCCAACTTCCACGGGTTGGGATATACCTTTCAGAAACATTCCTCCACCTAAATCCATCCTCCCATCAAACACATTAGGGACAGCCTGCCCACAGAGCAGTAAGTTTACAATTTCCTGCAACACAGTATTCAGCCAAAAAGCAAAACCTTAAATATAATCTACCAAAGTATTTAAAATGAGCAGCAGTTTTCAATTATCTGTCGACATATACCTGGGACGCATGCCCAAAAGGAGCAGTAACCAGAGGTAGGCTAGGATCATCCCTGTCAGTTTGAATCAAGTCCTAGATGAAAGCAAAATATTGCAGGCATTAACAGGAGTAAATTTTTAAAGCATAATAATAACAACAAATGCAAATTTTATAATGCGTTTAATCACTTTATTGGCCACCATATTCTGCAACATGGTAGGAGTACACGCTCATATTTTTCTTAAACTTCAAAGAAGCGTAAAAGATCATTTACACATAAAAACTTGAAACTTGGGCCCCCTTACTATACACAGCACAGCTAAAAATTTATCAGATTAGGATACAGACATAAAAAGCTGGAACTAGCATCATTCTGAAGCTAATAAGCTAAACAAACGTGCCATTGGTAGAAAATATGTCCTCCCTTTCAAATTGATAAAACAAAAAACTTCAGGCAAAATCAACAGTGAAATAAGAAACAAGAGGAAACAATAAGTAACAAAGTCAACCACCCTCATCAGCATGGAGAAATGCAATTGGCACTCTCTTAAAATGGGCATTGAGCACACATACAGACATACTTAAATGAATACTCCTAATAGGAGCAACTAAAATGTAGAAATGCAATCACACCCGCTATTCCAGTTAGCCATGACATCTGGTGACACTTTTTTGGGGTACAAAAATTCTGGTAAAGTTTTAATATTCAGGAAAAAGATACTCAAACTTATGCATATCTAGTCTCAAACTTAGTTCGTACTTTGTCGGTAGAATCCCTAACATATCTACATAAAGAATGAAAGTAGTCGTGAAAGAAGATTGATACCAAGCATCTATACTTAAAGACACAGTGAACTCTGAAGACTGACATTGCAATTAAAAAAAGCATACCAGTCCCCGAGAAAGTAAAGCAGAGATCAGGAAGAGCAATGCCCCCATACGACTTTGGAATGAGGGAATCATTGCTTCAAGCCTCTTCAATGCACTTGCTTGCGATGTGTATGTTTCAACTCTAAGAACTTTTTGCAAATCCAAGCCTGACTCAATGGAAAGACCTTCAAGTGCTTTTGCAATAACCTATTCATTGAACAAGACCTGACTCAGCAAATAAGCATATCAAAGAAGAACCACAAAAGACTGCAATGACAAGATAACAATTCTATATCCATATGTTGCACAACCAGTATTAATAGAAAATTCAAGCTACCTCATCCTTTGGAATTTTTTCAGAATGCTGAATGCCATTCCCTAGAATGCTCAAAGTCGCAATCACAACCCTTTCATTACTTCCACACATAGACAATATTTCACACATGCTTCTTACAAGGGCGCTGCCACAATATCACAAAAATATTAATAAAATATGCCATGAAGAAAGCACGTGTCAACCTACTATTGTCACGTGAATAAGTCCTCATTTAAATAAAATAGAATTAGTAAAGGAAACCAAATACAAAATGATATAAGCCAACAAATAAAACGCTATTAAAGGAAATTTAAATTGTCTGAGACAGAAAGGGATCCAGTTGAATCAAGAGCACAACAGTGAGCAATAAATACACATGTTACATGTTCATGATCCACAAGAAAGAAATCAGAATGTCGGAGGTGGAAGATATTGACAGGATTTGGTACTACAAATTCACAAGAAGCTCTATAATTAATGTATTTACCTACTAACACATGACTGATCAGGAAAAGTTCATCACCTTACTTTTACACCTTCGGTGAGTGAAGAAAAATCATTTGATGAAACAGACTGACTTTTAGAAGACAATGCCCCTAGGCCCCGGTTCTGTGGCATGCTTAGTACATCTTTCAACTCATCACGAAAGAAAAGAATGTATTTGAGCACAAATGCCTGCAAAAGTTAATGAAAGATGCAAGCAATATCAACAAATGAAAAAAATGCTTCTAGAACTTACAATGAGTACCAGTAGAAAAAATAAATGAAAAGGAAAGAAAAGCATAATAACAAATGCACACATCTGAATACATGCTCACACACAGACAAGCATACTATAAAATAATATTATTTCAAATGTGACGCCACCTCAGTCCTTCGGACAGACAATTTCATCCCCTTTTCAAAAAAAAATTTGAGCTTTCAGGGATCTATTTGATTTTATGTTGAATGACTAATGTAATGTCAGGTTTTTTTTTTTTTGGATAAAATCTAATGTCAGATTTTAACTTTCAAGGACCTATTTGATGTCAAAATTCTTTCAAGGACTAAATTGATGTCATACAAAGCTTTCAGGGACTAAAGTAATAATTTACTCTATCAAAATTCAGCTTTCAACAAAGGAAACATTGGAGGTCAAAACGAAATTCATGAGTAAAAAAAAGCATTCTACAAGTTCCAAAACACAACTAACAAATGGGACCATTACTTGTATAGCTGCCAAAACGCCACATGGCCCACCTTCATGCTGTACTAGGCCCATGGATGTTTCTGGATCAGAGCTAAACCTATAGGAAAGTTTTCGTAGTGTTAGCAATAAAAAGCAATTAGATAAACCTGTTATAATTTACAAGCATAAGAAACAAATAATTCAAACCTTTCTAGAAAAGGATGACAAGTGCAAATACAAAGCATGCGGATGAAGAGTTGAAGGCGAGGATTTATGACTTTAAAAGTTCTATTTAGAATGAAAAAAAAAATAGTAGTATATTTATAAATATACACCACATGGGAGTAAGGTTGCATGCATATGACCTTTCCCAAACTCTACATTGGTGATGAGCATCTCACGTACTAGGCCACCTTTTTCATAAACTATGCTCCACAAGGTGATAATCCGCACATGAACAGCTGTTGCTAAAGATTAATAAAAGTTTGACATTACATGGATAAGATACCAAACATATGCCACCATTGTTATCCACTGCCAGGCAAGGCAGGGGCTAGCATATCAGATTGCCTGAATCACTTAGAAATGGAAGAAGTAGCTTTAACATGCCAACTGATGCACCTACCTCAGCAGCCTCATAGATTATCAAAAAAATTGACTCTTAAACAATCACTTGACCACTCTTAACCAAATAGGTATCAGAAAGGAAGGGGAATATGTAAGACTTTGATCGACCTCGCAGAGGATGTAAAACAAAGACAGAATGCAAAAAAGAGAAGTTTCCCTTCGGTTGATGTCTCATCTTAGACATGAGACATTCTGCTCCATTTTTACACGTAGTCTTATACAAACTGAGTCCAACTCATCAGGGTAGTCAAACCCATGGGATCCTGGCGAGATCCCGGCGTCCCAACCCATCTCACGCCCTCCGCATGAAAAACCCCATCCCATCCCAGCGATCTCGGCCCATCACAGCAATCTCAGGCTAGATGGTGAGGGTGAGCGGAAGACCTGTTTTTCAACCTCAAAATTTTCTGTTTTTTGAGTAAGTATAGCTACATATGGGTCTTTTTACTCGAATTTTACTCACCTATTAATTTAATAGGGTTTTTACTTTTCGTAGTTGTAGCCGACCCCACATAGTGGGATAAGGCTCTGTTGTTGTTGTTGTTGTTGTTTTACTTTTCAAAGTTGTTTTTTTCTCCTCACCACTTTTGCCTCTCTTGACTATATCTCTCACGCGACGCTGTCTCTTTTCCTTCCTCCCTTCTCCTGCAACTTCAGGCGACAGCAGAACCACTCCAGCGACAAGCTTCAGGCAAATTTTATGAATTTGTTGCTGAATTTTATGTTCTGTTTTCCCTTCTAATACTCAGATTTTGTTTTGTTGACATTTATGTTTAGACTTTAGACTATTAAATTGATGGTGACTGCATGTTTCTTAAGTATGGAATTTGGAACTATAGATTATTGGATTATTTTATGACTATTGATTAGTAATGACGAATGAATATGAGACAATTAATTTAAATTTGGATTTTTGTAGAGCATTTATATGTATTTAGTATACATTCATTACATTGCAAATAATTTTGTATATATTGCCATCCTGGCCATCCCATCCCACTATTCCACACTATCCCTTTTTGCAGGGTCGGCTGGGATGGGTTGAGATACGGAATTGACTAACTTGCAACTCATACAAACTCAATTTGTTTTTGACATGTTTTTGCAACTATATCTGAACTAGTTTTCCTTTTCTAAGTTTCCTGTTTCAAAACATAAAGGTTTCCATTCTTCATACAGATGATTTGATACATCAAAATGTCAAAAATCTAGCTTCTCTAAGCTAAATAACCATCTCAAAACGACTTCCTCACATAATTTTCGACTACAATGATATTTTGATCTACAAACACCTCACCCAATGTATAATCCAATTCAAATCAAGTGCAAGAATGAGTCCTTCAATTTTTCAAACTCATTTCACAATAAATAAGTACTCAATCGCGATATAAACTTTTAAAACAATGACTAAATTCATACCCGAGTTACATTTTCAGTAACCGAAACCAACTAACTACACACTTTCATATTGTAGTGACATGTCACAAAATATCAAAATCGAAAATTCACCAGAGGAAACAAACGACAACGAAATGGACGAGAATACCTTATTCCCTGGTTGCACCATTGCGCGAGAATCCCCTTTGAGACCTCATTGCCAAAAACCACAGCAAACAACTCATTTGCTTCTTCCATAGACAGCTCCTTACTCATCAACCTCTCACTCTTACTTCCCAAACGCGCTTCTTTCTCCTTCACCTGCTCTCTCTTCGCGACCTCGCCGCCGCCCTTCCCGCCTTTACCTGCCGTCGCCGTGGCATCGCTCCTCTTTACCGTCGCCGTCGAGGATGACGCCGCCGCCATCATGCGCTTCTCAGCGGCGGCTGCCATGAGCTCCCTCTGCATCCGTCGGGTCTTGGCCTCCGGCGACTCATCCGGCGATCCCGACACGTCCCCGGAGACGGCGTCCCTCGGCTTGCTCCGCTTTGGCTCCGGCGGCGAGTGCTGCTGCATGCTCATCCGAATCGCCATTTGCAAATCATCTTCTTCGCGATCCGCCATCTCCAAAACACCGAAAGAAAATAAAAAATCGCAAAAGTTCCGCAATCGAACGAAAAACCCTAGCAATCGAAATCGAAGTTTTTTCCCTTTCTCGAAGTTGGTGGTGCGAATCGGAATTCAAAGCCCTGGGGAGGGGCAATTGTGTAATTCGATTAACGAGGCGGTGCACGGACGCGCCGGTCGCCAGTGGCGGGGGAGCGAGTGGGGGTGAAACGGTGTCGCGCGGGGAGATTCCGCCCTTGTGCTTTTTTGTAGAGGAACTTCGAAGTTGAATTGACGATGTGGCCCTCAGCACTAAGGAACTCTACAGGGTTGTGAATCGAGTGAATTAAGGAAGAAGATGAGGGCAATTCGGAGAATTTAGTGTCGTGAGTTTTGATTTTTTGCAGAATGTGTATGCATGCTGCTATGGGAGATAGATATTTTTTCCCATTAATGCATAGGGAAGCGTTTCTGTTTTTCTGTTTATGGAAATTAAAATTAAAAATATTGCCTTAATTAAGCAACTATGTTTTGATTGTGAGATCAGGATTGGTATGTGTTATTAATGTTAAAATATTTCTAAAAATACGAGTAAGAAAGTTATTACGTGATATTAAAATGTCACACAGCTTACTACTTTATACAATATTAAAAACTTTGACGCATTAGTCATGAATTCTGTGAATGTCTTGGCTAAGACAAAAATAAATGTCATGCAAAATGTTATAAAAAAAATTATATTCACTTTTATTTTGTATTTGATATTTCAAAATAAATAATGAAATTCAACAATAATTTATAAATTACTATTTAAAATAAATTTAAATAAGAGCATTTTGCCCCGATCAACCAACCACACAAAAATAATAATAATAAATTATTTAATGTGTATTATCTCAATGTTAAAAAACAAAATGAGTATCATATCAACTATACAAATCATCAATGTCTCTGATTTTACTAGCAGTTATAGTACCGAATCAAGTAATAAATGATGAATGTTGGAAAGCAAACCTTTATTTCTAAATTGTAGCAGGAGAAATATCTAAAAAGCTTATCATGCATCATCAATGGGAAATGCAGGAACTTTTGGCAGGTTTTCTTGATTTGTTAATGTGGATGGCTGGTTTTGGGAGGCAGTAGTGTGGAACGGAAAGGAGTTGATACCTCTTTAAGCTGTGGCCCATGAATGAAGCTTTTGGTGCATCTGAGCTACTACAATGCATATTGACCTCTGTAAATGTACATTTGAGTAATATACACTTTAGTTTTTTTTTTAAAGATTTTCAGTTTAACAGAGTTCATCAAAGATTAAATTGATACACATACTGTCCGCAAAGAAATAAAATGTTAAAAACTTATACTTTAAAGGACAAATATATTATGATTTGTTAATATAGCATAAAATCTTTTCAGGATTTAGGTATGCATTTAATCTTTTTAATCTCTAAAGTGTTAAAACAAAGATTTTTCTGGGATCAAAGTAAATATTCAAATTCATTTTTGAAGCTGTTAACATCGATTAAATTTGTTTGTTGTGTTATAAAAATTATTATATTAGTCTTTAAAATCCTCAAATCTCAATTAAATGAATCACTGGTAGGAATTAATTTAACTTATACTAAATAACTAACTTGAAAAACTTTTGACTACTTCAAAGATGAATATAATCATTTTTGTAACCTAAAGACAAATTTGATTGATATTAATAACTTCCAAGAATTTTGAGTTAACTCTTACATTCTTATGAGTTTACCATTTTATCATATAAAAATGAGTTAACTCTCACATAAACTCGATTTTGTTTAAACTTATACAAATTTAAGTGAACTCAATAAAAATTGATTATGATTTTGCAAGTTTACCATTTCAAATTATCACTTTATTTTTTTTAATGTACAAATTTAGTAGCTTTTGGTGGATACTTAATTGATTTATTTATGTTAAATAATATCAATTGAGACATGAACTTCATTAAATTTCATTTAATAATAAATATGAATGTATGAAGACAATATCTCACATATAAATGAGTACAAGCGCACCTCCTATAAATAAACTCCCCATCATTGTGGGAGAAGTTGACCCAAAGTGCTTAATTTAAGTTGTGAAATTATCATTAAACAATACTTGAGAGATATAATAAATGTATCTATCCATGAAAAAAAAATTGTATATAGGTTGAGTGTAAGTTGATAATACAAGCGTCCCAACCATTTTTTATTATCATTTTCCCTAGAAAAGATGGCCTTGTCAAAAAATTAAGATAAGATTCGGGTATAAATTTTCTGGACTCAGCCCATAATTTGTTCACACCGTGGTTGGCACGAATCCCGAAAAGGGAAGTGCATATTCCATTGCATCACAGATCAAACAGCGCTAGATGGGAAAGAAAAGAGAGAAGGACGAAAATCGTTATCGGCCGCAGCAGCCATTAAGATCATCCACGTGTCAGATAGCAGCATGAGATAGTGCCCCATCTTCCTCCTCCGTCACCCAAAACCTCGAACCCAGCAACCGTTACCCCTTTTCGTCATTATTAATTCGTGGTCCCCTTCACCCCCCCCCCCTCCCTCTCTCTTTCTCCCGCATCTCTTGAGGAGCGGTTACTCGATTCTGATTTCTTGAGAGAGAGCGAACAAGTTGAAGGACCAACAGAAATGGATCACAGCGCAGATGCACAACGCACGGATTTGATGACGATCACGCGGTTCGTGCTGAACGAGCAGAGCAAGCACCCCGAATCCCGCGGCGATTTCACCATCCTCCTCAGTCACATTGTTCTCGGCTGCAAATTCGTCTGCTCTGCAGTCAACAAGGTCTCTCTCTCTCTCTCTCTCTATGTATTATTTAATATTTTATTATTGATAAATTTTAAATATATCAAAATTTAAATTCATCTGTAAAGGTAATTAATACATGTACCTTTCATATAAATAATGTGCAGGCTGGTCTTGCTAAACTCATTGGACTTGCCGGAGAAACCAATGTTCAGGCAAGTGAATTCATCATTAACTTCTTATGTTTGTGAAAATCCATGGTAGAGCTGAGAAATAAAGAAGAGACGAAACTGAAATGACTCAATGAAATTAGCGAAATGAGAAAAGTTTAACTGATACAAGTGATTACATGCCTTATACAGGTAGGCACGGAAGGGCAACTAATCCTAACTAGCTAGCTAACTAACTAACATGATAACATCTCTAACAATGTTAATCGTGTCGGCAACCGCAATTTAAAACCGTCTATTCTATGTTATTCTGTTTTTTGAATTTGAATCGGCCTCCAATTTGGCTGATTGATTTGTTTATTTATGTGCTCTTCTGTTTGGGTTGAACTTTGAAGGGTGAAGAGCAGAAGAAACTGGATGTACTTTCCAATGAAGTCTTCATCAATGCCATGATAAGCAGTGGCCGAACTGTGAGTGCCTTCGTTGAGTGATTTGTTACTCTGGGGAGTGGATTCTCTCATGTTATTTTTTTCACATGACAACAAGGTCATGTGTGCTCTTCTATCATTAATTGAGAAAGTGGACCTATGCATAACATAAGTAATAAACAAATTAATGGTAAAAGATCACACGTGATCTTGTCATATGAAAAAATAGCATGAGAGGATCAATTCTCCAATGGGGGAATTGGTTTTTGCTGATTGTATATTTGTATGTTATTGTGCATGGTCTTTTAACAGAGCATCTTGGTGTCCGAAGAAGACGAGGAAGCAACCTTCGTGGAGCCTCCTAAGCGTGGAAAGTCAGTTCACTCTCTTTCCTTTTGTTTCCCTTACTTGTCTTAATTTGTTCCATGTTTGCTCCACATATTACATAAGGTCATTGATTTAATTAGCTTTGATTTGTTGAGTGAGTCTGACGATGATGATGATGCAGGTACTGTGTTGTTTTTGATCCGCTGGATGGTTCCTCCAACATCGATTGTGGAGTTTCCATTGGAACGGTATGATCCCTTTTTCTTATGTATGTATGTATGTATGTATGTATGTATGTATGCATGTATGTATAACTTGGTATTGTGGTTATCAATTGAGTATATTGTGTTTCACGTAGATTTTTGGCATTTACATGGTGAAAGATGTGAATGAACCAAGCTTAGAAGATGTATTGCAACCCGGGAAGAACATGTTGGCAGCTGGTTATTGTATGTATGGAAGCTCCTGCACGGTATAGTAAACTATCCCTTATCCCGTTCTTATGGTACAACATCTGAGGACTGAAAACTCTTGATTTTATTTTGCTTGAATGCCTTATTACCCCATTAAAATTTGGGGTTTAATGATTTTGCAGTTGGTGTTAAGCACTGGAACTGGTGTTAATGGTTTCACTCTAGACCCATCTCTTGGTGAGTTCATCCTAACTCACCCTGACATTAAGGTATCACTCTGCTCACTTATGGATCATTATTTCTTTTAGAAAATGTGTGCTTGGATGAACTGTTTAACTTTTAATTTGTTCAAATTGAATATACGCAAGTAGGAATCTTAGGCCACATACTTGTGTTTTTGTAGAAGTTCCTTAGATAGCCTTAAACTCTGCTTCTCTGTATGAATATTTGCCTATTTTAATTTTAGATGAGAAAAAAGTTAGTGTGTTAACTCATATGGCTTGATTAGGCTATATGTTAATTGTTTGCTTAGATTTGTTGTTTCACTATGCAGATCCCTAAGAAAGGCAAGATTTATTCGGCGAATGAAGGAAATGCCAAAAATTGGGATGGTCCTACTGCCACGTATGAGTGAATTCTGTAATGTTATAATGTTTTCCAGAACTATAGTGCAATTTATTTTTGACAATATTAACTCATGTTTATTCTGTTCAGTTATGTGGAGAAATGCAAGTTTCCCAAAGATGGTTCATCGCCGAAGTCTCTAAGATATATTGGAAGGTATCATGGATTCTCATTTCTCAACATATGTGTGAATATTGCCAGTAGATGACTGAATCAAATGTTCAGTTAACGGCCTTCTGCCAAAAAAGTTTAAGTTTCAACATCTTTTCCTAATTTTGACATTGATGCACACTAACAGCATGGTAGCTGATGTTCATCGCACATTGCTATACGGAGGTATCTTTTTGTACCCTGCTGATAAAAAGAGTCCAAATGGAAAACTTCGGTATGTCATTTTACCTTTATTATTTCTGGGAGTGTATCCATACTTCATATACTTTCTATGAACTGATTTCTTGAAGGAAAAAAAACGTGACTTGATTTTGCTTGTTTTTGTGTAGTGTACTCTATGAGGTATTTCCAATGTCATTTTTGATGGAAAAAGCAGGAGGTCAGGCATTCACTGGCAAGCTAAGGGTAATTTGCTTAACAGTCATGCTATTATAACAATTCAATTTGACAATCATACTCACAAATGTGAGAGATCCATGGTAGACCTCATATAGACCCCACACATTTGTAAGTGTGATTGTCAAATTAGATTGTCATAGTATCATTTCTGTTTGTTGGAAGCACTTTTTTTTTTGTTTATTTTGGTTTCTCCCTCACGAGAAATCACCACCTTGTAGATTCTAGCCATGCCTTAATCTTACCGAAAGAGAATATCAGTCACCCCTGCATATTCTCATGCAAAGGGGAATTACTTTAGTTGTATAGTTTTAATTAGATTGTATTGGCATCCTTTGCCAAAAGAACTGATAAGTTTGTCTATGTTAACAGGCACTTGATTTGGTTCCCACGAAGTTGCATGAGAGATCTCCCATATTCCTTGGAAGTTATGATGATGTTGAGGAAATCAAGGCTCTTTATGCTGCTGCTGCTGCTGGGGGCAAATAGAATGAACGTGGAGAGCATCCCTGTGCTTTTCACTACTTACCAGCACTTGTTATCCAATTGTTAAACTAATGATCGGTCATGTCTATGTTAAGAAGGCTTCTTATTATAGAATTTATTGATGGATAATGAAGAATTAGATTCAGTTAACATACCACCCTGAAAGATGTATACTACGTACTCTCTTTAGCTAGACATCAAAATTAAATTCCATAACAGGCATACTTGTCTTATTTGAATTATAAGACAACTGAGAGAGCACAGCATTGCTTACCACCTTATTCACCTCCTTCGTAAACAAAGCATTCTAGTAGTTAAAATTATTATAGGTGTAAAGTTATCACATCCGAATTATATTTCACAATCACGATTTTCTTTACTTACTGCACATTTTACAACGGTTTAAAAGGTCCGCAGCTTAGACTGAGCTTTGCATTTTCTACAAATTATAGATGGCAGTCCTGGTAACATGGCAAGCATTAAAGGAATGACACAAATTCATCTCTCCTCCAACTCTCCTTAGATCATAATAAATATTGTAATAACCAAAAGTGAAGGGGGAAAAAATGACACCCAAATCAAGAACCAAGGCTTGTTCTTATGGAGCAAGCTGCATAAGTAAAAACAACTCCGCACTGCCCCCAAAAGTTTAGTCATGTACATGCCGTGATTCTCATATGCTCAATAAAACTGAAGTGTGATTGTTTAACAGAAATCACTAGCAAACATGCCATTCAGGAACTAATTCTAATCATAACCACTAGGGTGACTATTTAAGAAGTTAATAGAATTTCACCAATAGCGACAAATTGACGCTAAAATGATTACATAGTTTCAGTTCCATGTCATGCAGTCCGCAGTGGTGGTGAAACCAATATGACCCCATCTCCCCTAACAAACAGGAAAGGAACTGTCCGCTTGGTAGTCTGAAATCAGAAGAAAAACAGAAATCACATTCAAAGAAAAGTATCTTCCTCATAATGAATAGAGAATGCATTAGTTGCCTTGAGTTGATATGAGCAGATTTGATCATATTTGAACAACATTCCAATGCTGATACTTTGCTTAAGGGTGTGTTTGGTGCGTGGGTAAAAGTGGAGAATAAGTTTTCATGAAAACGGTTCATGTGCGTCTCCCCCACTTTTACCCCCGTACCAAACACACCCTAATTATGTTGGTATTCTAACTTAAAAGATACCATGCAAACTGATAAGCAATTCATTTGGGTTAGTCATTTTCAAATGATGGTTCCACAACCAAACCTTCACTCAAACAAATGTTGTCTTGACTTGAAGATAACTTCAACTTATATACCATAATCAATTCTCCCTAAACAGCAGTAGGTAATCATGGGTGCCTCACTCAACGATGCTTAGTAACAGTTAAATAGTCTACAGTGACACAAATTTTCAAAGGAATCATGCAGAGTTTTACTTACCCTAACAATTTCTTCATATGTCTCATCATCGATCTCGACAGTAGTAACTATTTCTTCAACATCACCAAGAATCATATTAAGATGTTGATCATACGCCTGCAAATTCATATTATAACCCCCGAGAAAAGGAAAAGAACATATCAAGCCCATGAAACCTTAAGGATAAAAATAAAAACAAAGGGGGATTACACACACACACGTTACCATTATAATAGGAAAGCTTAGATTTGTTTCAAATAGAGAGTGTTATCTAATCCCTAGTCATGACGGGAAGAATTATTGACTACATGGCAAGAGTAAAAGATCATCAAGTGGAAGGAAATGACAGGGTAGCCCATGTAACTGAGTCTGAATAGTTCACAAAACAGTGTCTGCGGAAGTATATGCTGATTGGAAATAAGATCCAAATTCAATTCTACTAAGAAAATAATAGTCGAATTCCTAGAAAACTCTTCAAAGAAAAAACACAACAATTTTCTATATCACACACACAGCTGAAAAATCTCGCCAGTGAAATTTCATCACTACTTTGAAACCCCCAAAAGTCTCACATCCATCTTTTTTTTTTTTTAAAGCTCAAAAGCCAAAGTAAAAGAATCTCAGAAATAAGATATGACAAAATTAACAACCCCGTAACTATGCTTTATGATGGCATCTCCGTTAATTCGAACCAAGAATTCAATTATGTAAAAATAAAAAATAAAAAAAAAGCCCAGGGTAAAAGGGTAAAAGCAGAAGAGATACATGAAGCTTGCCGCGAAGCTCACGGTCAGAACGGAGCTTGACGTAGATACGCTCGTCGAGGCTGAGACGTATGAGATCCAAAGGCTCCTTCACCGCGCTCTCTTCCTCTGCACCCGCCATTCTCTTCGACTCTCTTTTTCTCTCTAAAACCCTTTTTTTCTTCCTTTCTTTCTTCTTCTTTCTTTCCTTGGAAGCATTGTGATGTGAAGGCTCTGTGTCTCTCATGGGCCATGGCCCATTCCACGACTATTTGAAGCCAACCAAATATCCATTTCATGTGCCTCTCTTGCCTATCTCAGCCCCGAAGTTTAAGCAATATGCAAATCCAACTTCATGACACCCATCCTAATCGATTTTGTTTTTTTTTCTAAAAATGTCACTCTCGCCATAATGGATATAACTTTTACTTCAAATATATATATCTCATCAAGCATGAGAAGTTTTTCCCTGACAACAATTTGAATTGATGTGCCATTTTTCTTATATTTATGAGAGTGGAAATTCATTTACTTCTTTATATATAATGAATTAAAAACACCAAATTTTATTTGGTTAAGTAATTCAATAATTATTTTCTTTAAATAAGATCTCAAGTCTTGACACCAAAATTTAGTTGGTTCAAGTGATTCAACTTATTTTTTTTTAATTAATGTCTTGAGTCTTGTAAATACAATAAAACTAACAATAAGATAACTTGACCATGTAATAGCTTCATTTACCCCAAGGCACTTTACCCTGTTGAGCCACCAAAAAAGCTTCATTCAGCTGAAGTCCAATAAACTTTTGAGTACCTATGATTCACGCCAAAAACAGTGTAAAACACGAAACCAGCTTTAATAAATTAATTTGAATACACAACATTTTACCATCTACCAATCATGTATCATATGTACCATTTTGACGTTATTATGAAAGTATAACATTTCTAATACAAGACTAATAAGTTGAGCGCATAGAAAACTTACATTAACCATGCATCAAAATTAAAATCTTGATATAATTCAATTCTGTTATCTCATATTTTATGTTAATAACACGGAGACTCATTGTAGAGTTATTAAAAGGGGAAAACAATTTCAATGAAAAAACAATTAAGGTAAGTGCACCAAAATATTTAGGATTTCGCAAGTCCTTCCATCCTTTACAAGGCTTATATCTCCCTCGTCATGGCAGAACCTTTTGCATCAATATGCAATTTCTTTACATCTATAAAAAGGGCATGAAAACTGCAATATGGAAACTATGATAAAACATGACAAAGCCACCCAAGTTCCACTCAAAATTTGGGAGCACCAAGACCAAAAAAAAAAAAAGCATCAAAACAACGAATCAATCATGCCCTCAACCATCATCTTCTCCAAGTCTTGCTGGGACAGCAGGGTTTTCTTGCCAGTGCCGCCAGTCTTGTCATACGGTTGGGCCATTTTCCTCAGGAACTGCATCCAACCGATCAGAAAGTTGTCATTACGCAATCATACTATCAGATGTTCATATCACTAACACGCTACTCTAATCACGAACCATGCACCATTTTGTAACCTTTGGTCCAAATTCATCTAGCTTATGCATATGCAAACATGCGTGCATAAATATGTTCTAGTGAAACTCTTAAACTTAGGTTTTCACTGGGAAAAGACTGACTCAAGTAAAGTTTACTTAGGGTATAATTTCTACTTCCAAACTCCTATTTTTATTTTGCAATTTTTGACAACGGACTTCTTTGGAGAAAAGAGCACTCCGATCAATCTGTTTACAAATAACCAACAGAAAAAAAAAACCAATAAAAACTAAACGGCAACTGAAACCAAGATGGCCTACATAGCATCCGCAAGATTCTAGTACAACGTAGTATATGCAAGTGACAACACAAACTTCAAACTACAGTTATGAATACAAGGACAGACCTCACGTGCGATATGCAAAGCCATGTCCGTGCTCAAGTTCAGGTGAGCATCACGTAAATGAGAGAGTATCCAACCAGGCAGCTTGGAACGTTTGTCATGACGGCTATACCTGTAGACAGTTATAACCAAAAATGAATTTATTTCCAAAACTTTTGATAAGAAAACCAAAAGTAGAGGCCAAAACCATATAAAGCATCCATCACAGGTAGTATTGCTCACTACATCTTAGAATCATTTCTCACTAATTCTCAAAAGAGTTGCAAAAGAAGAGTGCATTGTTCATTGTTGTTTTGAAATCAAAATTAGAAACTTGTAAAAGTATGGATGCGCAGTCACATTCAAGCAATTGCCAAACTTCGGTATAAAAATACCTGCAGTAACCCCCCCTTTTTCTGGAAATGTGTTCCTGCGTTCATGGATGAAAAATATGTAAGGATACTAACCTTTTGTCCGCAAAAATCATCATCCCATAATCAGCCTTTGAACGGATTACACGGCCCACACACTGAGCAGCTTGTCTCTGTTTACACAGAAATAATGTTACCAAGGATCCCAGTTTCACTAAGTTTAGGAATCAAATGATCAAATTAGGAATCAGATTATCAAATTATCAGTATTAATTATGAATGAGACAGAGAGATATACCAAGGCATCAAAAGTCAGAAAATCTCCTTCCTTAATTTGAAAAGTATCCCGTAGGTATTCCAGGCGTGCAAGCAAAATCCTGAAAGATTACTCTATATTAAGTTCTGCAACCAACAAGCTAACTCAACAATTTCAATAAGGAAAAAGAAAGAGAAATCGAATGGCTCTAAATCACTCTTATTCAGAAATTTAATTAAATTAGACTTACTTGCTTAATGTATATTGGAAAGGAACACCAAACATGATTACTAGTCTTCCATAATGTCGATCAAAATCTATACCCTCGGCAACTTTTCCCCTGCAAACAAGTGCATTTGAGTTAGCAGAACTGAGTTAACAACATATTCAAAAACACTTGACCACAGAATATATTGTGATATGATATCTTATATGTCAGCTGGTGCTATATTTAGCATTTAATATATTAGTATAAAAAGTGCACATTTTGCTTTTATTTAAACAGAGACTGTAATTTGATTAATCTAATCATGTGTTGCAAAGTTCAAAGACCTGGGAGGATATGTTGCTGACATCTTACCTGGCAACAGAAAAAAATATAGCACCTCTTCCACAATCACAAGCCTTGCGGTAGTTGTCAAGAGCCAATGTGGTTTCCACTACATCCTGAGTCTCTATAAAGACAAGCTTATGCTGCATTATTTCCTGCCAAAAAATATGTTATTAGCACCACCAAACAATAAAATGGACATTACTAGCAAAAGGACTTTGGAAATCAAGTAATTTAAATAGTCAACTCACCTTCAGGATTCCATTTTCATTCCAGGTATTGACTATCCCATCCATGTATGAGTAACTGACAAAGAAACATACAATCCCATCTGGAACAACCGAAGCCATCTCCAACAAGAGCCTTCCATAATTCCTTACTACACCCAAATCACTTCTCATATCAAATTTGGTACTGACTGGGAGCTGATCACTGAAACCAAAAAAAAAAAATTAATTAACCATTGAAAAGCAAAACAAAAGAGGGGAAGTCAAAGAGGCCCTTCTAAGGAAATCGGAGATTGAAAATGTATAAAGATCTGCTTAAAAATATAGAGAAGCAGATAATGCGAATACCTGCCACGGGTAAGAACCATGGGACATATACAATCTCTCGTTAAGGACATTGTAAAACTTCGACTGACAACAGGGTTGAAATTCAGAAGACGGGGGTACAGATCTATGGGGCTGAGTGTGCCAGATGTAATCACGACTGATTGAAATCGCTCAAACACTGGCTTTATGGCAAGAGAAGCATCATGGCAACAAAGCTGAAATGTCATTGATGAAGAAAAATTAGGAATTGTGATTGATACACATAAGAATAAAATAAATCTCGCATGAAATAGAACTAATTTTAAGAAGGTTAACAACAGTAATAGAATGAAAACATATCAGAACAACAATGCTAACCTGCAATACAGGATCAGGAATATGTGGCATTCTCTCATCAAAAGGTTCAATTATAATCGAAAAACCACGAGCATATGTTCCCACAAGTGTAGCAAAATCACATATAGTTTGGATATGTAGGAACTCGTCAGTGTCTGTAATCTCCAATGTCATCATCAATGAATGCAGACGGTCATAACAGAACTTCAATGTTTTTTGGTCAATTCCAGCATGGTTAAGAATAGAGGAAACAAAGCCTACAGGGCTTTCCTTCTCCACATTCTCGGTATCCAAGCGCCCTTCAAGATATTGAACTAATCTACGTAAAACATGAATGAAATGCTCAGCCCGGCGAATATTTCCAGGTACAGCCTCCTTTAGTATATCATCAGGCAAGGCTGGATTTGCAAGCCAGTTATCCGTAGCTATGAAAAGAAAAGAAAATTCAGTCATAGATGACAGAGATCAACATTATGACATTAATAACAAACTGACATCCTACATACCAGGAAGGTCTCCTCTTAGCGCCAAACCCTCAACAAGCCTATTGTATTCAGCGCGGAGTCTACCTGCATCAGTGGCCTTGAACCTTCCTACCAGTTCAAATAGTTAAGAGAGTCTGAATCAAATTTCAGCTATGGTTTAATAAATGGCAACTATAGCAACAATGGCACAATATTGTGAAGGCAAGGGACAGGAATTCCAAGTGCCCCAAGGCAAAACTTGATCCTTAAAAAATACTTCACTTCTATGAATCAAACTAACCAATGTAGGACAGGAAAATAATTTGTACTTTTTAAAGAAGTAACCACAATCATGAATCACCAGAAACCTAATTCTTTTTAGTTTTACTTATTTTCCCCATATTGTTCCCTACTGAAGTAGTCATAGTGAAAAAAAGGCTGGAGCCATGCAACACAGGAGGAAAATGCTAGAAAGTAGAAACAGCACATACTTGTCAATTTCCTGGCTCATCCTACTGAGATTTCTTCTAGCACCTTCAATAGTCTGCCTCCTCACACTCACACTAAGTGCTTCAATGCAGACATTATCGATATTATGAGCCTCGTCAAATACAACAACAGACTCTTTCTGCATTTCCTTAGATATTATGCCAGCCACCTTCGGATCAAGCAAATACTGATAGCTATACACCACCACATTGGCAAACTGCACCATATGGCGTGCCAAATAGTAAGGACACCACCCCTTCTCCTTCCCAAACGCTCTCAGATCCTACAATCACACACACACACATCCAGAATCAATCATTTCAGAAATTCTAGGGAAATTCAAAAACCACAACCCCCATCTACCATGCAGAATAAGCTAAGAATGAAAAAAATCAAAAAATTTCAATCAACTGAACAACACCAAGATTCTGAACATTAAAGAATCAGGAAACAAGCAAAACCAATCTAAACCAAACTTTTCCGCCAAACCACACATAGAATTCAAACATTTCAGAATCAGTGAGCATCCAAATTGATCAAAATTGAGTTTATTTGGTCAAAATCGCTTAGCATCCAAACATTTTAGAATCATGGAACATCCAAAACTGATCAAAATTGAATTTTCTGGTCTAACAACAGCTTGGATATTAGAATTTCAACCATTTCAGAATCATGGAACATCCAAATCCGATCAAAACCAAACATTCAAACTTAAATCCCCAACATTTCACAATCAGTGATCCGATTCAACATCACCACAAACAAACCAATTCAAACAAAATAAAAAAAAAAATCAAATCTTTTCATCTCCAAAACAATACCTGCAAGGTATAAACCCCCGCCGGCAACACCGCGGACGACCCCGCCCTCTCGTACTGCTCGAAGAACTCACACGTCGGCACATTAGGGTTCTCCGCAGCAAGCGACCTAACCCAACTCGCCGTCAATTTCCGGCACCCGGCATCCACCGAATCCCGATTCTCCGCCGCCAGCACCCTCTGATTAACGCATAGGTTCTTCCTCGACGAGAGCCCCAGAGCGAGGATCTTCGCTCCGGGACCTATGTGGCGTAGCTGGTAATCATGCAGAAGCCTCAGCTCCGCGAGCGTCTTCTCCATCTCGTGCACGGTGCGCGTGCAGTACAGGAGCTTGAGCGGCGCGTGGGGCTTGGAGATAGCGTAGCTGGTGATGAGGGAGAGGAGGGCGATGGTTTTTCCGGTGCCGGTCGGCATCTCGAGGAGGCAGTGGCCCTTGGCGTCAAGGGCACGCTTCAGCTCGAGCATGTACGCGTATTGCTCCGGGTAGATGTTGTCGTAGGGGAAATACACTGTCACGTCCTCGATTTTAAACTTCATTGTTGGAGATTTTGTGTTGATCAGTGATGGATTGGAAGGAGAATGAGGAAGAGGAAACAGAGCAGTGATGAATTAGGGTTTATGGGAAGTTCCTTTACTGTTCTCAAAGTTCTAATGACTTGTTGGTAAAAACTAGGCTTAAAAATGGGATTAAAAATTTAATTTTTTTTATATACCTAAAAATAGTTGTAAAAAAATGATCTTTCTTTTAGTACATTAGTTTCAATTTTTGCGAAAATTATTAAAAATTTGATTTTTATTATATAAATTATTTGTTATGTTCTTTTGTTAAAATGTTTAAAAAAACACACTATATATTTGAGTGCGTAAAATTTTATGATTGACCAATTAATTCATTTTATTTAAATAACTTATTAAAAAGTAAAGTGTAATAGTCAATATTAATATATAATTAAGTGTAAAACTCTTTTACATGCATTCTAATTAAATTTGATATATTTATAGATTATTGCTCACAAGTGGAGATACATAGGTAAAAATAATGTTGAATTTATGTTGAGAAGCAGCGAATAGTAAATAGTCACTCATAAACTGTGAAAAAACTAGAAGCTACAGGTGCGGTAGTAAAGGCATGAAACAATTGGCAAGTGGTCTGGTTTAACTCGTAAATGGACTTGTGTCATTTGCATACCAAGCTCTCTCCCTTGCTTGGATGGCCTCATGGAAGATCCATATAAATCTCTTTAGTGAGAGCCCCGCCCCCATTATAAAAAATTTATTAAAAAAAAAAAAAACGCATTGTATATGTCTAATTGCATGAAGGACCAACCATTGATGGCAGCCAAAGTAAGCAAGACCCTAATAGTGAACATTTTCAGCACAGGAGAAAATGTGTGGGTAAAATCAATGTTTGCTTGATAGGTGTAGCCCTAGGCATCTAGACGAGCTCTGTACTTGTTTAGGGAGCCATCAAAGTGATATTTTACCTTATACCCTAAGTGACAACCAATCGTATGCTTGGAGGAAGGCAAGGGAACTAGAGACCAAGTGTGGTTTGCCTCCATAGCTTGTAATTCGACATGCATAGCTTCCTGCCACTCAATAATGTGTGCAGCTTAATAATAGCATTGAGACTTATAGATGCTAGAGACTTGCATAAGAAATTGGTGATAGGATGGACTAAAGTTGTAATAAGAGAGGTGATTAGAAATGGGATAAGTGCAAAGGGGACTAACATTATTTCTATAAGCGATCAATAAACTTAAAAGTATACCTTAATCATAAAAATGGGACTTAAAAATGAAAAATTTCTTTTAGTCTAAACCTTTTATTATCAAAAAATACTATATGCAATTGTTTTTTTTCTCTTAATTTTAATACCATGTAAATTATTTCATATAAAGTGCAATATTAATTAATACGAAAATGAATTTTCTTAGTTGAAAATGGTACTGTATCTCTACTATTAACTAATTTTTCATCTTCTTAACTTTTCCCATTTTAAAGTCAATGCAACTCACAAGTTAAAAGATTTTGAATTCAACTTTTGTTAGGGATCATTTATTGTTTGTTACTTTATGTTGCAAAACTTTATTTGACTATTATAACTTGGAAAAATACTCTACGTACGTCCATAAACCATACACTCGTACATACACCATTTTTATACGATTTTATATGTAATTAATGATAATTATACTCATAGCGTATAATTATACACAACGCGCGCGCCTCAATCCCGAACTCGTTCTCGTCATCGTTTTCACTCATCGTCTTTAACCTCTTATCCTTGTTCTGTTATGCTTGTCGTCGTCGTTATCGTCATCGTCATCCTCGGTCATTCTCTCATCCTCTCATCATCATCATCCTTTCTTTGATTATTATCTCATCATCGTCAATCAATTTTCTATTATGTTTATCATCATCATCATCATCATCATAGTTTTCATAATTTTTTTCTTTGATTTCCATGGAAAGTTTGGTTCTTTGACGTCTCTATGAAATTCTAATGTACTGAAATTTCATATGTTCTAATGCTCATTCATTACTAACATACATATGACAGAAAATTAAATGTGCAAACTTTAAATGGACATATGTGCAAACATTATCTACAGGTCATAGGTTTTATCTTTGTTAAGGAAGAGGATATGCATTTTGGCATATTCTCAACCTTTCAACAATTAATGCATAAATATTATAAATATTTTGACACAATTTTTTACATATTGTCATGAATAAACATTAGATAGTGTGATACAAGCATTATGTATTTGTCACAAATGCATAAAAATGCAGAATTTGATGTATTGTAGAATTGTGCAAACTTTAAATGAGCATATGTGCAAACATTAAATGGGCTTATGTGCAAACATTATTCACAGGTCACAGGTTTTGTCTTTGTTAAGGAAGAGGATGTGCAATTTTGGCATATGTTCAACCTTTCAACAATTAATGCATAAATATTTTGACACAATTTTTTACATATTGCCATGAATAAACATTAGATGGTGTGATATAAGCATTATGTGTTTGTCACATGCATAAAAATGCAAAATTTGATGTATTGTAGAATTGTGCAAACTTTAAATGGGCATATGTGCAAAACATTAAATGGACGTATCTGCAAACATTATCCATAGGTCACAGGTTTTATCTTTGTTGAGGAGGAGGATATGCATTTTGGCATATTCTCAACCTTTCAACAATTAATGCATAAATATTATAAATTTTTTGACACAATTTTTTACATATTACCATGAATAAAGATTAGATGTTGTAATATAAGCATTATGTGTTTGCCACAAATGCATAAAAATGCAGAATTTGATGTATTATAGAATTGTGCAAACTTTAAATGAGCATATGTACAAACATTAAATAGGCTTATGTGCAAACATTATTCACAGGTCACAGATTTTGTTTACATCACTGTGATTTTTACTCAAATAAAAATAAATCTTGACTTTAAAATTAACAAGCACATGTCATGTATATCTTGTTATTTTACTTCCTCCTGTCAATTATGTTTTTATTTTTTTTGAACTTCTTTCTTTCTTATTTAAAAGATGATAACAAGCAGCAACATCTTCAATCACTCATCTCTCTAACAAATCCCAGATCTTGAGCATGAGATTGTAGAGATCGAAGAGAACGAAGAGGGTGAAAAGGGTGGAGAGCAATGAACAATGAAATTTTTCGAGAAAGATAATGAAGATAAGGAACGTTGGTTTACGTGCTTGTTAGTGAGAGTGGGAGAAAGAATGGATGAAACAGTTATTTTAGGGAGTCAGTGTATTCTAATACGGGTGTATGTATGGTGTATGAGATATTGGTGTACATGTATAAAGAAGCACACCATTTTAAAGAAGCACACCATTTTATTTTCAAAAAGATGTTAAATACGCGTCATTTTTATTTTAAAGCTGTCTTTATTATATTTACTTAAGCAATAAATTCAGAATCGACGTGAAGCCACTGAAAATGGAACAGTGGAGAGAAATTTAGGTAATTCGTACCTAAAGAAAATCTATTTTAGTAGGGATACCAGATTGACACAGAAGGATTTTATGATGTAGCTTTAAGATCATACTCGTACAATTTTCCACTATTACGATATACCAACATATGATTTGACCATTATGTAAAAAAAAAAAACTTATATTATCAAAATATTGAAATGTATATTTTTTAATTTCTTTATTATTGTCTCCAAGTAAGAAAAACTCGATTTTTATTCTTTCCAATAATGTGGAGAAACAAATAGTGTAAAACTAGTTGAATAACGTGGGTGTGTTGGTCCACTCAATCCTTTTCATACAGTGAGCCACTTACGTTTCTTCCCCTTCTTCTCTCTCTCTTTACACACACACACACAAAACAGTACAAAAGATAACATAGGAACTTGTTCACCACAAAACCCACCTTTTATCTTCGTTTGCTTTTTCCCTCCGTTTCTTTTTGTCTCCTGTATTGTGCTGTGGCCCCTTTTTCACTCTTGATGAGTTACTACAGAGGAGGGCGTGTTCCTTGTGGCCTTGATCCCTTCGCAATTTGCTTGATTCCGAGAAAAAGGTACTGACTTGGCTTCTGGGGTTGTGAGATTCTTTAGCAGATTTTTTTCTTTTTCTATCAGAGAAAGCTGAGCTTCTGAAACTGAAAGGTTTTTCTGCTCTTGCTGTTCTGAATTTTTCTTCTTGGTTGTTGAGCATTTCCTTTTTGATTTTGCTGTATTTGGTGTTTGTTGAATTGTGTGGAGTGTTGGATTGTGAATTTTTTTGTTATTGTGTGTTGGGAATATTGGTAATCTGAAATGGTGTTTTGGAGAAGGATTCCAGTTTGATTTGGGGGTTTGAAAAGGGGGTTGGAGAGGATTGAATTGAAATTGGTTTTTGTATGATATTGAATTTGTTGGTTTGGTGAAAAACATTGGGGAAAACATATGTATGAACTAGGATTTTGAGGTGGAATGGGTTCATCGGTTTGATTTGTGTGGTTGTTTTCTGTGTGAGAAGCAAATGGAAGGGAATTTGTCACAGGGAGGAGGTATGGTTCAAGGTGGGGCTTCTTTTGGTGGTTTTGATTTGCCCGGACCAATGCGGGTTCATCGCCAAGTGCCGCCACCACAGCATTCGCATACCATGAACCAGCATCAAGCACATCCTTGCCAAGGGTCTTTGGCACATTCCTCGATTCCTGATGGTTTTCCGCTTACAATGGGAACCTTGCAGAGCTCTGATCAGACCATGTCAATGAATGAGTTTAGTAAGGGAGATAGGTGCAAGAACTCGGCAAGCGACGAAGATGAGCCGAGCTTTACCGAGGATGGCGGTGACGACCATCATGAAGCGGGTGGTAGAGGGAAAAAGGGGTGGCCTTGGCAGCGGGTGAAGTGGACTGATAAGATGGTGAAGCTTATGATAACGGCCGTTTCTTATATTGGGGAGGATGCGACTCCTGACGGTGCTGGTGGAAGAAGAAAATTTGTAGTCCTACAGAAAAAGGGTAAATGGAAATCTGTATCCAAGGTCATGGCTGAAAGGGGTTATCATGTTTCACCTCAGCAGTGCGAAGACAAATTCAACGATCTTAATAAACGGTACAAAAGGCTTAATGATATCATTGGCAGGGGCACTTCTTGTCAGGTTGTTGAAAATCCCGCACTGCTGGATGTATTAGACTATCTTTCCGAGAAAGACAAGGACGATGTTCGGAAGATATTGAGCTCGAAACAGCTTTTCTACGAAGAGATGTGTTCTTATCATAATGGTAATAGGTTGCATTTACCCCATGACCCTGCATTGCAACGGTCGCTGCAGCTAGCTCTTCGAAATAGAGATGATCATGATAATGATGATATTCGAAGGTCCCACCATGATGATCATGATGAAGATGATCAAGATATGGAAACAGATGATCATGACGAATTTGAAGAGAAGTATGCTTCCCATAGAGATAGGCGAGGAATCTACGGGGGATTAGGGGGACCTATGAAGAAAATGAAACAAGGGCAAGGCCAAGAAGATGCTATTACATTCGGGAGTTCTTTAAGTTGTCACGGACAGATTGTCCAGCCTGATGTGAAACAAGCTTTACCCGAAAGCACGAGAGCAGCGTGGCTACAGAAGCAATTGGTTGAATCGCGCTTGCTGCAGTTAGAAGAACAGAAGTTGCAAATACAGGCGGAGATGTTAGAACTGGAGAAGCAGAGATTCAAGTGGCAGAAGTTTAGTAAGAAGAAAGACCGGGAATTGGAGAAGTTGAAGCTGCAGAACGAAAGGATGAAGCTCGAAAATGAACGCCTTGCTTTAGAACTGAAGCGAAAGGAATTGGGCGCTGGCTTGAACTAGGTTTGGCAGTCTTGCAAAGCTTCTTTCCGGCGATTGCTTTACATGCATGGTAGCTCCATATTTATTTTTTTTACTTTTTGTCATCTTTGGTAAACCGTCTTTTATTTAGCTGAAAGTAAACATTTTTGGTTGGGAAGCTTAGGAAGCAATTAACCATTCCCCAACCTGCAGTAGAGTACTGTTAGTGGTTAGATTTAGGAATTTGACAGCTCAAGTGGGTGGTGCACAATGATTTACTGATGATCTTTTGACTATATCTAAATACCGGGTCGCCGAAATCCTTGTATTTTGGAATATTAATGAGTTATCTAGCAGCTATATGTTTATACCATATATTTATATGTTCCTGTTATTTTATTGTTCATTACTAACCCGTCATACCTGCCATTTATTCTTTTATATTTAAATTGATCATGAAATTGGTTGTTTCATCCAACAATTTCAGGGAGTTTTGAGGATACAGAATCCTCCTTAAGAGCACTACACCAAATACCTAATCTTATCTGAAATTAACTATTGTGCGATAGAAACCTTCTTAGAAAATCAATAGTTGTGCTCCAACCAATGCTCCAAACTACGGCGATGATTGCTCATTGCCGCGAACATTTTTGCCTCTTTACTTCTAGCAAACCATGAAGAGAACCCCAAAGAAGAAACAAGGAATTCATTCCATGGAGAACAACATCAGAACAATTTAGGAACAGATTTGGAGCGAGCGTCAAACTTGATACACTTATAAAGGTACAGAGTCCAAATAAAAAGACTTGGCCTTAATATCTTTGCTGTGTCTTCGAGGGTTATAGTAAATGTTTATTATTGTGGTCTTTTGCATTGTATGTTGTTCCCTTGTGTCTTTAGTCAAAGAAAGTGCTCAGATTTTATTGTGAAGATTCTGTCGTAGGGCTTGTTATGGCGAAAAGCTGTTATATGGCTTCTGTGGCTTCTCGATAGAAATGCAGAGTTCCTCTTTGTTATGAAAACGGATTGGTTTACCCTTTTGAGCTGCTTATTTTTCTTTCTTACTTGTTTCTTTTCATTTTCCTTTGTACTTTCTTTAGCCAATAAATGAATCTCTTCATTATATCCAAAAACAAAGTTCAGTGAAAGCATAACTTGCTATAGTTCCTGTGCAAAATCAATCTTGTCCTTCTTCTATGCATTTTTCTTTTCTCCCAGAGATTATTATTGTTTGGAATATTGAGATTTTCAAAGTGCTAATCAAAGAGGAGCCATAATACTTGTTGGTGTCTTAATATAGTGAACATTATAGGCCCACTTCCTTGAATCTAGGCTTTTGAGATGTGTTGTTCATGAACATATTATACTGGTTGTTGTCTAGAATCTTTAGTGTAGAAAAATATTCTCCAACTTCCATTACAAGAAAAAATAGTTATTTGCAGAGGAAAAATCTGCCGCAAATCAACCAAGTTCTACCACAAAAACATGTTTGTGGCAGAATCGGGTAAGCAAAACCTTTGGAAGGAAACAAGTTTGCAACGGAACAGCAATTGGACTTTGCAGCATCGATGACATTCTGGGCAAATTTGTGGGAAACGGATTTTCTCACAAATTTTCCGTTGCATATTAGTGTTTTTCTTGTAGTGTTTTAGATCACTTCATCATTTAATTCGATCATGATTCGAGGGAGTAAGCATTCTTCAAAGCTGTATTCTTCAGCAGCAACCTCTACCTGTGGACACAGGAGAGAGGTTTCCATGTCTAAATTCCCAACCTTAATAATCTTTGTCATGCTCATCTGGTTTAAATCCAGTTCTAGTGCTTTGAAAACTACTTTTTTATATCATGTTTAGAATATAAGTATTTAGTCACTTATATTTATTTGATTCCTGTAAATTAGCTAGTGATTGATATTGTTGGAAGGGTGATTGAGAGAAATTGTGTTTGTGTGTTTTTGTATTTATTGATTGATTTACAATCAATTAGAGTAATCTAAGCTAACAAGATACTTATCTCTAGACTAATAATTTATATAGTTGATTGGTCTAATCTAATCAACATAAAAATTAGTTGCTATCAAGGTTGCTGCTATTGGACCCTGCATGTTTGATAGCAACTGCAACAACTTTCTACCTTCCTTAGGAAATAATATCCTCTATTGTTTTCTAAATGTAAAATGTTTGAAAAAACCTAATTCATTAATCTATTTATTAACTTGTTAATTTTTATAAATGATATTTCACATTTTTTTTCTTCTTATTTTGTTCTTAAAAATGTCATGTTTTATTTATAAAAGTGAGGTGATTAATATGTAAGCAAGTTCATCTATAAGCAGATTATAGATAGAACTATTAAGAAAAATGTGGCATACACTCTGATTTTTTAAATTTGACTAAAATTTGAACCAAATTAGTTGAAATTCAGGGAATTTCAAATATTAGTGATTTAGAAAAAATAATGAGTTGCATTGTGTGCCAATCATGCTATATCCTTGCAAGAGGGATTAACACTTTTAATTTTCACCCTTTTATTTTGATACTGTTTAATTATTATTCAAAATATAACTTTTCTGAGGGTTCCCTTTTATTAAGGATCGCTTTCATTTTATTTTATTAATGTGCGAAAATTATTATCTTAAAAAACACAGTTAGCTTTGTTACTTTCCCGTTCTTATAATATAATATTGATCAAAACATTATTTCATTGCATCAATCATTGTTAGATATAATTGTTATATTTAGTAATAAAAACTATATAAAAAAAAGTATTAAAATAGTTCCATCGAACCCACTTCCAAGTTTCAAAGTATGAACTCGAGTTTCTCGTTTGCTGACTAACTTGCTTAAGATTTTGATTGATTAATACTGGGTACTATTTTAATTTCATAGCAGCATTAATCATTGATAGATATGGTTGCTCTTCAGGGGCTATAAAACTAAGAAAATTACTATTGATACACACTTGGTCCTATTTCCAAAGTATGGACTCAGATTTCTTTTCTGTTGACTAATTTGCTTAAAATTGGTTGAAAATTATTATTTATTATTACCTCAATCATTATAGTTTTTGCTACATATAATAGATGTTAAAATACTACTTACCTAAAGACTAAAAAAATTACGTTTATAGTTTTATCACAAAACCAACATTGATCACAATTCTTACTTCTAAAATTTAATTAGAAGTAACTAACACTTGATTGATATGGGCAGTAATTAAAACAATTATTTCTCTTAAGTAAGAACTTGATTTTGAACCTTGTTAATTTTATCCCTCTACATATTAACTAAAACTTTTCTCATTTTGAAAAATTGAAACCATAGCGTCCGCCGAATTGTTCTCTTTTTTATTCTTTTTTTCTTTCTTTCCAAAACTGGAATTTAAACTTTTCCCACCTTGCATATTAATGTCACTGACGCCCGCCATATGAATTATTCGAACCAAAACACAAAAGGAAAATTAAAAGGAAAAAACATAGCAATGGCGGCACTAAAAGTTATACGTGGCTGAATAACAGTGACACCTTTTATTGCTTTTATTTATCTTTTTGTTTTCAACTTTCAACCTTTATGTTTTCATTTTTCCTCTTAGCTTTTTTTTTTAATTTTATTTTTTCAATATTTTAAATCAAATAATGTTCATCTTTATTTTTCCTTTGTGGTCCGTTTGGATGACAAAGAAGATAGAAAGTGAGTTATGAAAACACCAACAAATACATAAGAGTCCATTGCCATTTGGCATTGGGCACAACAAGCTTATCCAATTATTATCCATTTGAGTCTTACATCACCTAAACGGATATGAGTGAAAATTGAAAAAGGTAGAGGCAACTTAATATTAAATTATTAAATTATTAAAATATATTAATAAATTAAGTGAACTGAAAATGAAAAGGGCCAAGAAGTGGACGTGAGAGGAATGCGTGTTATTGTAACACACTGCTCTCCTTTTCTTCCTCCCTATTGTGAGTTGTTCCTTATGGGCATATGGGCCCACCACCCTTCCCTTGCTCAATATGGGCTTTTTGAGTGTATTCTTTCTTAGGGCCCACATTGGGGCCCATTTATTGTGTCCATCTTGGTGTAAATGTGGCTCTTGAAATCTTGATTAGGGTTGCCGAAATGGCAATGAGATACACATAGCTTTGGTCATTGTGACTATTATATATACAAGTTACTCACTATTGTGTACATGATTTACTCCCTCCGTTTCAATTTACTAACTATTTATCTAGGGTTAGTATATAGTAGTAAAAATTCTATGTCAGAGACCTCTACCCTCTTGAAGGAATCTCAGTTAAGTCAGACCAAGTTAGTTGAGTTCTTAATAATAAGATCCAGTTGTTTGTAATTCAATCAAGACAAAATAAAAGTATATAGTAGTATAAAATTATTTGAATAGACAAAATTGTCTTTATTAATGCATTTAACAGTTTAATATTATCTTTGCTAAAATTGTATGTCGTTAATACATAGGACATTATTAAAAAAATTAGTACTATCTTGAGATGTGATCTGGACAAATATTATAAAACTCTAAATAAATTATAAAGAATTGGACAGTAAAAATGAAACGGGGCTGTGGGGAATAATTACCAATAAATGATAGTAATGCTAAAAATTAGCCTTGGGATTGCCAAGGATTTTGTTTATTAGCACTTTGTGGTGTGAGCACATGCTTCCATGTTCCAATGAATCTACGGTACAAGAATTGAAAAAGAAATTTTTTTATTCTTATGGTAGCTTATAAGTGAGAGCTGTAATAAGCATATAGGCAGACTATAGTATAATTTAAAGGGCAAATCTTTAGCACATGGTTATGATTGCTTGCAATTTACACTCCACTACCTTCTTTTCTGTTAGTTGTTCAATTATACTCTATAATTCAAGCTTTATATACTTGATATTATATGCAAATGAAGCTTTCTTAAAGGCATAACATATAATGAAGAAATTAGGGAGAACCACACAGAAAAGGAGCTTGAACGCTCCACTAAGGAAGCTTCCATACACAAAATGATGGTAACTTGTGAAATGAATTCTCAGAAGCAAAAAACAAATAAAAAATAGCATAGTTTGTTCTTAATTTAGTGGCTTAAGTTAAACCCTTGTAGCATAATTCATCATTGTAAAGCTTATTTACAATTTTTTTTTTACAAAATATTTAAGTAGAGTAGACACCAATGTTTTACGGCATGTCTTTAAGCTCTTTAAAGTAAGAATCAGAATTTTAATAAATGCAACTCCTCGTTGATTAATTATTTGCAAATTACAAGGAAAAGGAAAAGGGGACAAGGGTCAAAGTTTTTGTGAAAAAGTTAGGAATATAATTGTAGGATAAATATTAATCATACCTAGCTGCTCCAACTTGCAACAACAATTTGATCATAAAATGGGGGGGGGGGGGAGTAAAAGGAACTAGGAAGATCAATCCTTTTTTGTGTACATACCTAAACTGTCCTATTTCTTGGTTAATTAATTAGGATATGGCGGTTGTGTGTCAATATTACTTGTGAGACTCTTAATTATCTTGGACAAAGAATATAAAGATAAGAAGGGTATATAGAGAGAGAAGGACAATAGGGTAAGAGAGAAGATAAAAATTGGGGTGGGGTGGGGGGGACAAAAAAAAAAAGAATCAACTTGGTGGATTGCTTAGCTGGTGACAGAAAAATCTAAGGGGTTAATCCACATGGTAGACAGAAGAAGATGTAAGTGTACATTCACATCACATGCACTCCCCCCATGTGAACTAAACCTTTTGTCTACATGTAAAATTAAACCCTTCTTTTCTTTTTTTTCTTTTTTTTTTCTCTCTCATCTCATATGGGTCCTGTTAAAATGTAAAGAAAGCTTAGCACCAAAAAAGAAAAAATGTGAAGAAAGCTAGAGCCACATTTATTAATTGTTACGTATTTAATGTGTGCATTTGCGTATGCATACGTTTTCTTCTACTTCCCTTTCTTTCTTTTTCTTTTCTTTTGTACAGTTATTATTAGAGTAGTGTTGTATATACATCAATTTTCTTTTGTGTAAACCTAAGATTTTTTCTGTTACACACGTCCACACTTATATTACATGATATAAATATGAGTCATATGATATGTGTAAGAGAAGAGATTACAAATAGCATTTTTGTTATTATTATTGTTGATTTTATTTAGTTAGTGTTACTCTTATAATTTGATGAGGTTAGTATCTTGACTCACGACACTTGTCATGGTTATAACTCTATGTTTAATGCAATCATAAAATTTTTAAGGTAGTAAACTTACACTCTTATGGAATGTTATAGTTTTTGTCCGATGGTAAGCTTTTAATCTAATAATAATAATAATTTTTTCATCATTATTACTATTTTTATTAAAAAAAAACTAACAAATGTCTTTAATTTACTTGTTAAGGAAATAAAAATATAATATTTCAAAAAAAAATTCATATTTTTAATGCATCAAAAACTAAAAAAAATTTATTTTTAATACAATATTTATTTTTATACTTTCTTAATAAATACTTCTAGGATACTCCATAGCAAAACTCTTTTTATTTTAACATGATGTCAACAACAACATAAATGACAACCGCTTCCCCTTTTTCTTTCCCATTCTCAGGAACTTCCTTGTCTGAAGGGTCGGTCTGCAGTGCCATTTTTCTTTTGTACTTTTTAAGGAAGTTTTATAGCTACAAACAAAAAATGAGGTTGGGGGGGTTTTGTTCCTTCTTAATTTCTTCATACTCTTCATGCCTCTCACAAGTTCTTCTGTGAAAAATTTACCTTGCGGTAGGACACGTTCTTCTGTCTTAAAAAGACAAACAGTGAAACTGAGACAGTAATTATATATATCAATGCAACGTTACTATAGATTTAACAAGCTCCACTAGTACTAGTACAACTCTTTCCATTCACATGTACATATTATTCCATTTTAAAGTTTTTTTTTTCTATGTAAAGTTGCAACAAGTTGCAAATTGCAGCCCACATTTTGTGTGCCGCCGTTTTATTATAAAGTAATTTTGTTTATATATATGAGTGTTGATCATACTTGCAGATATTTTATTTACGCGTACTTATCTCCAAGTTATTAATTAGATATTAATATATTCGGTTTCATTAAAGCTATCATTAATCTCTTATCTCTTGTTCCTAGGAGCTTCTGCGGAGGAGCTTGAGACATGGGAGATGGAAAAATAGTGGGCATGCAAGAATTGAACTCTGCACCATTGCAAGTAACGTTGGTAAGTTCTTGATTTAAATCTTAAAATCAGATGATTTTATGAATTTTAAGAGATTAATTAGTTGATCTTAATACTACCACTTGGATCGAACAATCCTACGATTTAAATCGTGTTATAATTTCACATTTGTTTTTATTTTATTTCTCCAATCTTACGTAATATCTCAATTTTAACAACCTTAATAGCAAGAATTCAACTAGTTCATTCGTACTTTTCATATATATAAGCAAGTATATTAGATAAGTATATATACTCCCTTCGATCCATAATATCTGTCACTTACATTAACTAATTCCGATATATACCTAAAAAATGAAAGTGGTAAATATTTTGAATTGGAATGAATATATATATGTATTTATATACGTAGTACATACCCGACGAGATTGGACATTAACCATATATTTTTTTTAATAGATCAAAAGCTGATCAAATTCCTCAGCACAGGACATAGTAAAATCACCAAGAAAAGGAGCAAAAGCAAAAGACAGGAACAAGAACTAGATACAACAGAGAATAACACCCAAGTGGTACCATTCACCAACAGCAACGCCAGTATAAGCACGAAGAGTACATAGCAGCAACAACCCATGAAGATCGATTAGATTTGTAACATTAATTTATTTATTGCTGGATCTTATGTATCCTAACTATGAGGTTCATTTTCAATGGTATATATGTAACATTCATTTATACGTACAGATTTGATATACCAAATGTCATATAAGTTTGAACTTAACTCTTGCTAGTTTTGGTCATGCAATGTATATGAGTATAAAATTCAATAAATAAAATAAAAAACCTTTGATCATAACATAAATCTTGCCGTGTACTCATCTAAAAAACTGGCTGTGTACTTGTAGTACTCCTAATTATGTTTATTTTTATTTATTTTTTGATAAATTAATATTGATTATTTTAATAATTATTAGATTCATTGTACGTGAGCATTTTATTTTTCAAAATAGAGGATTTCTTAACGGACAATCTATATATAAAAGTTATAACACCTCCCTTAATTTTCTTAAATACAGCTTTTTGTTTCACTATGTTCTCTGAGTAATGATAAATTACGAGAGAAATTACTTAAAAATAAATAAATAGTTTTTTAGTTTAACTTTGATGCACTGATTGTATAAATTTTTTTATACAATTGTCCAATTAATTCATTTTATTTAGGTGATCATTCAAGTAGTGGGTGATAATTAATTAAATTTATTGATGTGTCGACATATGATTGGATAACAATATAAAACTTCCTTACACGATTAGCTAGTATATTCTAATTAAATTCATAAATTTTTGGTAGAAAGAAATTAATTAATTAAATAAGGGAAGCAAAACATAATCGTAATCCCTACTTACACTTCAAATTTTAGTGAGTCTTAATTCTAATATAAATTGCATGAATATATTGTAAAATAAATTCAAAGGATTAATATTATGTATCATTAATTGAAAGATTTGACAAGCAAAGTTCCTCATCTACTTTTGACATTATAACCGTTATTTTTGGAAAGATTACTTACATATAAAATACATTAGGTACTCTACATTGGCATGGGTGATTACATTAGATATCTGAGGCCTTAATTTGTCGGTGCTTCTCCAAATTGTATTTTTTTTTTTCTTCTTTAGTATATATTCTCTCCATTCTGTTTTAACCCTCTAAAATCAAACATAACATTTTAAAAAGTATATCTTAATAAATATATAAAATAATATAAAATAATAAAATTATTCTTATATATATAAATAAATATATCTTAATAAATATATTAAATAATATATAAATTAAAAAATATATCTTAATAAATATATAAAATAATATAAATTAATAAAATTATTCTTATATATATAAATAAATTTTTATTTTTAATATAATTATTATTTCTTTTACATTATTATATTAATAAATGTTAAACTACACTTAAGAGTATGGATGAAAAAAAATAATTACACCTAAATATTATAAATAAATAAATATTTTAAAATCCAAACAAATAAAAATTACATAGTTAAAATAAAATGGATGTAGCAGGTGTTAAGTACTGGCTTGCTTTTCAATATAATGGGATTGATGAATGCCCTTTTAATTCACACATAATGTAATAGTCAACCTGTTCCATCACTACTTTCATGAAAAATAAAATTAATTTCTGGAATAAGCTCCATTGTGTGATTGCATATCCAAATATATATATTATATATTGCACAGCATGCTGAAGCAGATTATGCACACCTTCCTCATCCAATATAATAATAATGCAATTTTTTTTCTCCGCTACCTACACCTTACTATTAGTTGGATCGACTAATTTAATTTAGGATATTGTGGTTATTTCATTTGATACAAGTTTTCTACTCCTTAAACTTATCTACCACTAAATCAACCTTATATTAATAATAATATTCCAAATTATAATTAACACATATTAATTGATTTAAATAATTCAACACTTGTTTTTCTAATTAAGCAATGTATATATTGGGTTGAGTGGTGTGAATAGTTAAAAAAAAAAGATTAGTGCTAAAAAATCTTAATTATGATTGTCTGGCCTAATTCATATTAAGTGGAATCCAATAAACTTTAAATATAGATAATTTTTATTTTTTTAAAAAAAGAATGAAGAGGGAAAATTACAGTTGTGGTATATGTGGTCTCTGTTAGGCTGTAATTGTAAAATACCAAAAATAGTGGGCATAGTGGGTAGGGCATCTTCTCTCTCTTATTTCTTTTTCTCTCTCTCTACAACTTTGATAGGTTGAGACTTGAGATGTTCTACAAGGCATATGTCCTATACAGCTAGAGAGGAGCAATGCCAGCGAAGCAAATGAGAGACATTGAACTAAACTAGTAAAGTCTAATTACATGTTTTGTAAGAAAAGCAATGTGCCTTAGCAAGTTATTGTTTAGGGGGAAAATAAAAATTAAAAAAATGAACAAATTAAAGAAAAAGGTATATGAGCAAATGTTATGATTAGATGTCCAACTTTTTTTTTTTTTTTTTGTGATGCATGAGGTTCTCTCTCTCTTTTTATCAAAAGGTTTTATATTTATCATCTAATTACTCAAACATTACAATATATACACACACATATATATATAAAATATAGGTATGAGACATATGCATGTGTGATATGTACTGTTAAAACAACTTCAAGGAATATTAAAATGGTGAGTGGGATTTGCTTTTCTGAATTTAAAACTACTATTTGGAGTCACTTGTAAAAAACGAAAAAAAAAAATGAAAATTTACTTTTAAAATGGAATTCCATTTCAAACTATATATATGCTTCTTGAATTGTTTAAAAATAATATAATTGTTTTCAATGTCATTTTCACTTTAAAAATTGTAATCCTAAATCAATTAATTGAGTACTATCCAATTTGCAATAATATATTGTCTTAAAATAGAAAAATATGCAGCCACAATAATAGATATAGGTAAGTCGGGAAATATTTTTGACTGAAAACCATTTTGTGGTCCTTGGGGTGATCAATATATATCTGGTAATCAATTAAGAGCTTTTAGATGCTCTTATTTTGTCTATTTTTTTTTCTATGTATGTTCACAAATAATACAAATAAAAAGTCCAAACAGAAGTATTTTTTATTTATACTCTTTTAAAGTTTAAACTCCAAAAGTTGGGAGTACATCCTCTTAATTGAATTTCTTATCATGTGAGATTAAGTATGATTTTTCATCATTAATTGATAATGTGAGATTCATACATGATATAACCAATAAAATGATTAATGGTAAAAGATTATATTTAATATCACATGACAATAAATTAAATTGAGAGAGTTGATCCCAAAAACTCGTATTAAAGGAGAGAGAACATTGGTAGGTTGAAATAATTGATGGTGTAAAAGTCAATAAAAAAAATTGATGGTGTAAAAGGATTTTTGGGGTCTTTTATTCTTATAACGTGTTTACAACTTACAATTCTTTTTTTAAGTGTTTACAACTTTACATAGACTCTGTTATTTTATATTTGCATTTTTTATCTAAAGTTTAATATTTAATAACAACAAATATATATACATATATAAAGAGGATGAGAGAAAATAACTAGTGCACAATTTTTGTTTACATAAAAATAGTCTTGACAATTTTTTCAATAATTTTTTTTTTTGAAAAAATTATTTTAAAAATCATAAAATTATCATTTTTCTCATATTTGCCTTTTTCTATACGCAATATTTTGACAGGCGCGAATGATAAATGTAAACCTAACTTACAGCTACACCTCCCATGTTCAAGTTACCAGTATACCCCAGCATTACCGATTACCTTGTTAAACTCCATTGTCTGGCATTATCTCCTTTGACTAAACTACCCTTGATATACATATTCCCACGAATTTCGTAAATTTGATTTGTATACCCTAATTGTGGTATAGTTCTCCCTAATGGAGGTATACTTCTCCAAATAAACAGCCAATAATCATTGATGATTTGTGCCTTAAATGGCATATTGATTTAAGTGCCCCCCCCCCCATATTGTCTCATTCGTATTTGTGCTAGCATTTCCACTTCGTATTGTTTCGGATTCAATCAATTATTGACTTACTAAACAAATACTAGTACTAATCATGGAGGAAAAGAAAATGATGAAAAGTAAAATTTCCCAATTATTCTCTACCCCTCAAAACTCTCTTCTCACATGCTCTTTTAATTTTTTGATTCTGACTTTTAGATCAAAAGCTACTTCCAGTTTCATTGACTGTGGGAGTCTTCAACTCAATATTTCTTGTTATGATTTCTCTGAGTTTAATTACTGTGCACGTATGATCAGTATAAGCTAATTTTACGTTTAATTATGTAATGATATATTAGTAAAAGTGAATGAAGTTTATCCTCTCTAATCCGGAAGTCTCGCATGTGATTGTATATATGATTAGATAATACATTCAATGTTTAAAAAATAGGAGTCAATTACAATATGACAAACACAAAACACTCCCAAATTAGAGCAGAACAGTAAGAATAATAGCATAGGAGGAAAAATAAAAATAAAGAAGAACCTTCAAACATTCAATTTAATAATCTTATCATAATAGCAAAGCAAGTCATTTTCAACAAGTGCCACGATCCATAGGGGGGAGTGGGTCTGGAATTTAAAATTTGAAAGAGGAACGTAACGTTTGCATTGCACAGACTAGCATAGCGCTTGTGCCATAATTGCATATTGGTAGAAGCTATTCTCTTTGATATAACAATATATGTGTATGGTCCATCCATGAGCTTAAGTTTATGTAATTTAAGTGTGTGTATATATAAAAACACTTGATTTTTTCTTTATCTTTTTCCTCAACACAGTTAACTCTCAAACTTTTCATTTATACTAAATAAAAATAAAGTATATATTAAAAACTATCCAACAAATCACACAATTACCAATTATTTCCCAATAATTTGAAACTTTAATTAAGCTAATTAAATTATAATTAAACTAAATACCAATTAATTATAAATTAATTCATTTTAATAAAAATTACACTACAAGAAAAACACTCATTATCATCAGAGTTACGGTCAGCTTATTTGCTTTATGTCGGACTTACCGTTGGCAAATGTACCGACGGTAATAGCCTTGATGGTAACTTATTACCGTCGGATCCATTTAGCCGACAGTACTTAGCGTCGGTGACGACCGACGATAATGGCGGTCTAAGGAAGGTTCGTATTGAACCGTTTACCGTCGAACAAAATTGATGGTAATGATATTAATATTTTATTCTGTACATCGTCGGTTAATTCTGACAAAAATTTGATGATCTATGTACATCATGCATTCAAATTACCGTTGACTATAGCCGACGATAATTATGAATATTACCATCGAAATGTTACCGCGAGAATTTTTTGACGGTAAAGATAATAAATTTTTTTATATTTAATTATTATTTATTTGTATTATTATTCCAAATAATAAATTATTATTTAATGCAATAAATTATATATTTAATAATATAATTATTTAATCTAAGGGAAATATGTTCTCTATCTAAGGGAAATTTATTGGATCAAATGACTAAGACAAACAAAAAATAATAAATCCATACATCGATAATACACATTCCAGTTAATTAAGTCTAATTCTAATTGTTTTGATCTGAAGCACAGACACGTCAAAGTCTTTCTAGCTGAGAGAAAAATACAAGATCTAGTTAAGTGATTACCTGTCGATGTCGATGAAAAACCCACGTTCTAACTTTTGAAAAATTCCACCGCAAAAAATCCACCATCATTATTATATGCATAAATTCAATGCATAGTGAAGCTCTAGAGCAACACATAACTCATAGTTCAAAAAAAAAAACAAAAGAAGCTAATACTAATTCGATTTTCACATAGAGGGAAAACAGTAGGAACAGTGAAAGTAAACATCTTATTTTATTTAAGTTACTCAAGTTGAAAAGGTTCAAGCATTTTTCACACATTTTGCACCAGAGATGTAAAATTTACAGTATCAGAATAAGAATTAGAAAGAGGAAAGAAAAAAAAAACCAACAGGGAGAAAAGAGACAGAAAAACTTAGTTTGTACATGATAATTCATCAAATAAGAATATCTAAGAATATCAATTAAAGGAAAAGGAAATTCAAATTTGTCAAGTATTTCTTTCAACTTTAAATTAGTCATTATTGCTCACACAATTTTCTATATAAATGTTTGAAGGGTTTAGACTTAGAGCATAGGTACAGGACTTACTTGGAGAGTGTCGCCAGAAGGACCAGTCATGCACTGAGGTTCATTGATTAATTCCCAACCAAAAATGGTGGGGTCATTTCTATATCCAATTCCAATAATAGTATTATTCTTTATAAAAATAGTCTGTGGACAATTTGACCCAGGCACGTAGGAAACAAAAGATTCACTTATTAACAACATGTGGTGGTGGTGGTGGATGAAGGAGGAGAGGAGAAGATGGAGGGGAGAGGAGAGGAAAGGAGAAGAGAAGAGAAGAGAAGAGAAAGAAGAAATGAGTGAAATGGTGGGGGTGGGAGAGTGAAATTCGGCTAAGTACATTTTCATAACATTACCGTCGGATATTTTCGACGGTAACTGGAAATAATCCGACTATAATCGCTTTATCGAAACACATCATTTAATTTAAAGGATTACCGTCGGCTTTGTGTCAAACATTTCAATAGTACAAGAAAGAGGCGCAAAAATTTTAGCAATTTTTCACTTTCATTACCGTTAGATATTTCCGACGGTAAAATGTCCTGCACAAGTCATATTAGCTCTTACGCGAGATGCCGAATAGAATCTCAACTTTAGGGTTAGGGTTATTACCGCCAGTTTTTTCTGATGGTAATACTCAACACCATTTAGCAATTAGGGTTTAGGGTTGATACCGTCAAAAATATCCGACGATAACAACTCTTACTCTGCATTACCTCCTCCTTTTATACCACTACTAGTTCCCAACTTTTTTGTTTAAAAATTTTGTCATTGTTACAAGATGGCTATCTTGACTAGCCTATAAATGGAAATTCTGGTGACTAATGCATTTATAGGGCAGTTAAGATAGCCACGTTATATTAATGAAAATTCTAGTGACTAATCTGTACCCATTTGAGTTTATGGTACTGAAGAGGACAAACAAAACATGCATAACAATGACAAAATATTAAACTAAGACAGCGAGTGACAGATACAAAAAGAAATTGGTAAATAATAGTAGTATATAAGGAGGAGTAAATGCAAAGTGAAATGATGATAATAAACAATGATAATTTACAACACATATTAATATAGTTACCAATGGCGGCGGCGCCGCCGGTGAAACAACTGGAGGAGGACGACCTAGTGGACGCAGAAGAGGAGGGTGTACAGTGTAGAGGCACGGAGGAGAGAATGGAAGGGAGGGAGAGCAGAAGTAGTCTATATATAAAACCATTATCGTCGAATTTATCCGACGTTAATTGGTTTAACGTTTCAACCGGTCAGAAAACGTGTCTCTTCAGATTTGGACCCTATTACCTTCAGATATATCCGATGGTAACAAAACGAACATCACGTGCGTGGTGTTCAAGTGCACCCTTAAATTTTCAACCAATTACCGTTGGACTTGTCCGACAGTAAGCCTTAATCCTAATGCCACACCACTTGGCGCCAACTATTACCGTCGGTTTTCTCTGTCAGGGTATATTGCCGATGGTAATTGTGACCAAAATTTATCCAGTTCGCCTTCCAAACCTTTTTTGTCGGTGTTTTTCGTGTTTTCCGATGGTATTACTGTCAGATCTTTTCTAACGATAATGTTATGACAATAATTTTCTTGTTTCTAGTAGTGTTAATATAAATAATTTTATTATGTTATATTTAATTAAATTTTCAAGGAGTTAAACAATCCTTAATATTAGGTTGGTTTGGTAATATTTTTGTGTGAAAATATCCTATTTAATTTTTTTTTCTCCTATGATATACACTGTCAGAAACAGTGACTAATCCTTTTATGTACTGTAAGTTCATTTAAGGAATTAGACACTAGTCACAAATTTTAAAGCTAAGTTAATCTATGCCCAAAGTGAGGATAAAACTCTTAACACTTGGTTAAGGAAAGAGAGGGCTCTAACCGCCTTACTCTGCTAGTGAATAAAATATACTATTTAGTAATGTTGTTACAATCTCGATTTAAATCTTAGAATCTTATAATTTTATATTTTGAAATCTCGCTACTTTCAGTTAAATCTTATTATGATTTTACGTTTTTATTTTACTCTTCCAATTTTATATAAGATCTCGATTTAAACAACTTTGCTATTTAGTAATAACCTATAGCCGTGCACAAACATAATTATCACTACTTAATACTTATCAAGATATTGCTCTTGGCCAGTTTACTCATTCATTTCTCTTTCTTCTGTTGTTTTTTGACAGTCCAATAATTAATCTCCTATTCATCCGTGGTGGACATAGCCACGGCCATCAAAATTTTGATGCCATTTATAACGGTAGGTCACACATATCCAACAGAATTGCCCACCATTTACTTCTGTTCATAAATATGGCTTGGCCTAATATCATGACAAGCAAAATATAAACCATAGTTTAATTACTTTAGTTTAACACCATCTTTTACATAGGATAAATTAATATCATGTGATATTTTCTTTGAGTATCCTTATTCACGAATTACTAAGTTTCAAAGCATTTACATAAAATTTGGCACAAAATAATTTATGTGAATATCATTAATTTAATTTTTATTATTTATAATAACAAGAGAGATATTTTTAAGCTGCTCTATTTTTGTCAAATGAGGACGATTTGTCAAAATTGCAACGGTCAACATCAAGGTAGGACCCTGAAGGCCACATGTTGAGTAGCACACAGTAAATGGGTTTCTTTTCTTATTCAAATTAGCAAACATTGCAAATTAGGGGTATTTTGGTCCTACCATAGTTCAATATTGTGAAAAACTAAAATAAAATAAGATAAAAATTAGATCATCTTCAATACAAGGGAGAGAAGGCCACATCACTAACCTGCTATAATTACTAAAGAAGAACACAACCATAGATTAAGCTCAATGATTAAAGGGTCAAATCTAAGATCCATTGTTTAGGGGCAGTTTGGTAATTTAAGATCAATGTGGCCATATGCCACCACTAAGATCCCGAAAAAACCCAAAATGAAAAAAATAATGCCACCAAACAAAAGGCATGCAATGTTAATCTTCATCTTCACCCTAAGGGAAAAAAAATACAAAATTTCGAGGAAAAAAAAAAGAAAGTAAAAAAAGGAAGGGGGGGGAGAGAAAAAAGAAAAAGCTGAGCTCGATGGGCCGGCATTTAACTAAAAATAGCTGCACAGACAAAAACCAAACTTACAACTCCATCGTCTCTTTGTGCAAGCAAGCTGTTCAAAAACCACACACTGCAACTCTCTTGATTAAATAATTGTTATTATTATTTTCCTCTGTGCAAAATTTAATAAATAATTAATATTTTGCATATATCTTTCTGTGCCACTTTATTGTAGTGAGAGAAAACCCAGGTGCATGAATTTACCACACCTTAGATGATACCCCCTAGATGATGCTGCCATTGAAAACATTTAAATAGGGGGAAAAAAAATTAAAAACAAAAGATTGAGTATTCCCCGGTAAATAAAATATTGTAATGAAAAAGTAAAATAGGTTAATCACTCTGGACTCAACGTAACACCATCATCTAATTAGACTAATTAATTAGGTATTATCACATTAGCATTAACAATAATAATTTTACTTTATTTTCAATCGAGTAAAATTGTAAAAGTAGTTAAGTCTTATACATATTACCTTATAAGTCTCACATATATTCTGGTAAATGACAAAATATAAGAATTAAACTCAGTATTAAAGTATTAATTATTATTATTAATTACTCTTTTTTTTTAATAATTGACCACGTTATGTTGCACAAGTATTAAAAAAATAATTGAAAAATTTTAAACTTAAGAAAAATTAATAATACTTAAAAAAATTATCCTTATTGATTTCTTCATTAATTATTCCATCTATTTTTCACTATTTTCATTAAATAGAATAATTGATTTTATTCAAATTTAAGAAATAAATAATTATTTATAAAAATACCAAAATGAAAAGGTGAATAATTATTGATAACCGATCGAGAAAGTATACACTTATAAATAATTTTTTTAAAAAAATTAATTTGTATTCAGTGACATTATAAAAGAGTTTTACATTACCATTTAATTGTGTGTGGATACATAAATAAAATTGATTAAGTCTTCTCCTTATTACTTTAAAAGTCGTTCAAATAAAAACGCATGATTAAATAACAATCTACAATTATTCAAGCTATTTTAGTAGATACAAATTAATTTTTTTTCTTTAATAAAAAGAAGCAAATACTTACTTGTTGGGATAGGGAAGCGTAGCAGATCCCACCCCTAAATAAATAAATAAGTAAATAATAAAATCAGCAGACACACACACGCACACGTTCTCCATTACACACACCCACATGATATAACCCATCAAACAATTCACCCCTTCCTTTTTTTCCTCCCCACTTTTTTTTTTTTTTTTCCTTCTTTTTTCCCATCTTATATAATTTTCCTTTTTCTTTTTAATTTTTCCCCCCTCCCACTGTAATTGCTTCGCCTTCTGTGCTGAAGAGAGAGAGAGAAAGAGAACAGAAGAGAGAAGAGAGAGAAAGAGAGAGAGAGTCCTATGCTATGCTGGGGGACTCAGCTGTGTTGGGAACCGCAGTAGGAGGAGCAGGCGGAGGGGGTGGCAGCTCCGCCGCAGGAGAAGATGCACCCGCTGCCGCTGCTTCTGCTGCATCGCCGCCGGCGGTAGCAGCAGGAGGAGGAGGAACTGACGGTGCTGACGTGGCGGCTGGAGGCGGCGGCGGATCAAACTCCGGGGACGATTATGAGAAAGGAGAGAGGAGCTTCGGCGGAAATAGGTGGCCGAGGCAGGAGACTCTGGCTTTGCTCAAGATACGTTCAGATATGGACGTCGCGTTTCGTGATGCCAGCCTCAAGGGTCCCTTGTGGGAAGAAGTTTCAAGGTAAATAAATTGATTCAATTTTATTTATTTATTTAATTTAATTTTTCTTTTTGTTGTTTCTGTTCAGTTCAATTGAATGCCAGTTTGAGATCTGAAATAAAAAAATCTCAATTATGCTTCAAACTTTTGTTCTTCAATTCTATCCCCCTTCCTCTCTTCTCTCTCACTCTACTTCCAGTATATTACTTGGATTAGTTTTTTTTGTTTTTTTTTTAATTATCAAATTATGCGTATGTGTGTGTTCAGCATCTATATCATGGTTTTGCTTTTCCGACATTCATTTTTGGGGTACATGTTCTATCTTTTTTGCCAAAATAATTAGTTACCAACAGCTTGAAATTGAGTCAACCATAAGGCAAGGATTTTTCTCCCCTCCCCTCATTTTCAGTTACCCAATCTCACCCGGAACTACTAGCTATTAGTATTAACTAACTTATAAGATGTGATTAATTTGTTTGTAGAATCTTCCCACCTTTGGAGGTTCATGCGTTTTCCGTTCCACCAAAATTCATGCGGGTTTTGTTACTTTAAACAAGAATTAAAATTAATAAAAAAAGGCTTCTTCAATCCCAATATTAATCACATATATACGCAAGTTCAATGCGTTCTCCTTCATGAGTTACACTCGAATTCCTGTCTAATGCTCTTTTGTTTTTATTCATTATCTTATGGTGCACACTGCGTCCTTCCTTCCACATCCTAGCCTCATGAATTTTTCAAGAGATAAGATAAAGACAGAAAAGAAAGAAAAAAAAAAAAAAAAGCTTATTGTTTTCCTTACTTTGTCTTATTTTTCACCACTTTGTTCTCTTGGGTTATCTGTCATATCAGGAAGCTGGCAGAGCTCGGGTACCACAGGAACGCCAAGAAGTGCAAAGAGAAATTCGAGAACGTTTACAAGTACCACAAGAGAACCAAAGAAGGCCGTAGCGGCAAATCGGAAGGAAAAACATACAGATTCTTTGATCAGTTAGAGGCACTTGAGAACAACCCTGCTGCAATTCATTCCCCTAGACCAACCACAGTACAAGTTGCAGCAGCACTTTCAGCAACTCCTGTGTCTATGGTGAAAACAACTGCTTCTTTGTCATTGCCATTGCCACCTCCTCCAATGCCACAACAAGTGAGTACCAACACTGCAACTACTACTAATGCCGCTCCTCTTAGTATTAGTACTGTTCCATCAACAACAATGCCACAGGGAAGCAGCATTCTCAACATCCCAACAATAAACCCTACGTTTTTTCAAACCCCCCCGCCTCCTTCTAATTTCCCCAGCATCCCCACGGGATTCCTGTCCAATTCCACCTCCACTTCCTCGTCCACCTCCTCCGATGAGACCATCGAGGGGGCCAGGAGGAGGAAGAGGAAGTGGAAGGACTTCTTCGAGAGGCTGATGAAAGAGGTGATCGAGAAGCAGGAGGAGCTCCAAAGGCGGTTCCTGGAGGCCATAGAGAAGAGAGAGCAAGAGCGAGCCGCGAGAGAGGAAGCGTGGAGGGTGCAAGAGCTGCAAAGGATCAACAAAGAAAGAGAGATCCTCGCTCAGGAGAGGTCCATAGCCGCAGCCAAAGACCAAGCCGTCATGTCCTTCCTCCAAAAGATAGCCGAACAACAAAGCATCACCAACATCCCCCAAACAACGCCAACGCCTACGGTGCAACAACAACAACAAGACGCACATGCTGTTGCTGCTGCTGCTGCTGATATTACTACTACTGCTGCTGAGCCAGTTGTGGTGGCGCCTGTAGTGGCCCCACCACAGCAACCACAGCAAGTGGTGACTGGCGTGGAAATAGTGAAAGCTGACGACCACGACAACAACAACAACGGCGAGAATATGGCGGCGGGGGTGAGCTCTTCAAGGTGGCCGAAGGCGGAGGTTCAGGCGCTGATAAATCTGAGGACGAGCCTGGAGGCTAAGTACAATGAGAGCGGGCCCAAGGGACCGCTCTGGGAGGAGATCTCGAGCCTGATGAAGAAAAACGGTTACAACAGGAACGCGAAGAGGTGCAAGGAGAAGTGGGAGAACATCAACAAGTACTTCAAGAAGGTCAAGGAGAGCAACAAGAAGAGGCCTGAAGATTCCAAGACGTGTCCCTATTTCCACCAGCTGGAGGCTCTCTACAGGGAGAAGAACAAGGACGGCGGCGGCGCCACGGTGGCGCCGCTCATGGTTCGGCCGGAGCAGCAGTGGCCTCCTCAGCAGGCGGTAGTGCAGCCGCCGGAGGTTGTGATGGAAGACGCGCGGCGGCAGCAGCAGGAGCAGCAGCATCACGAGGGGGAAGATGAGGAGGAGGATGATGATGATGAAGAGGTGAAGGATATGGATGAAGATGAGGACGACGATGACGACGATGACGATGAAGGCGGAGGTAATAACTATGAGATTGTGGCAAGCAAGCCTGTAGCTTCTTCATCTGCTGCTGCTGCTGCTGAGTGAGAGGACCATCCAACCCAAAAATAGGCCCAAAAAATTGAGAAAAGTTGCACTCTCAGAGCTTAATTTTGTGGGGCAGGGGTTGTCGGAATATGGGGGTGGTGGCGGTGGTGGATGGTGGAGGGTGGTGGGGTTGAAGGGATTTGAATGTGCATGTAAGAGTATAGTAGTGCAGAATGACACATGGGTGTAGGGGTAAGTAGGGTGGGGAATGTGGATTGGTGGTGGGTAGTGGGTACTACTTGGTACTAGCTATAGCATATAGTCAGTAAAAAAGATTATATGTCTTTTTTTTTTTAATTTTCAATTTAAATTTTACAGCAAGGGAATTATTTATTTTTTTCAGCTAAATAAATAAGTTGAGGAGGGAGGGAGGGAGAGAGAGAGAGAGAGAGGTGAATTGAAGGTTTAGAGAGAGGGAGAGGGTTTCAGGCTCTTCAGAGGCTCCACAATAATGAATAAAGAGACCTTGATGAATGTTGCTGTTGTACTGGTTTTTTCTTTTCATTTTTTTCTTTCTATAATTTTCCTTCTTGTTTTTTATGTTCATGGTGATGTAAATGGGGAGTCCTTTTCCCTTTCCTTTTCAATTTTGCTACCCTAACAATGTTGTCAGTGATTTTTTTTTTTAAAGAAAAAATTCACTCTTCTTCTTTCATACATTGTTTTATCATATTTTGATGAATTAGTTTTTCAGTTTTTTCCCTTCCAATTTGCATAAAAAACATTAGACATTATCAAAGCATGGTTAACTAGAGAGGTAAGGAGCTCTAGTTTCTTAAGCATAAATTTTGGGTTTGAGCATTGGAAATAAAATAATTTGTGTTGAGATAAATTATCTCTTAAATAGATCCTTCAATTTCTCGAATCAGACGTAGTAATATAGTAAAAAACTCATTAGACATTTGCCAGGAGAAGAAAAATACGAGGGTATAGATTATTAATTGTAGGTGTAAAATGTGAGATCAGAAAAAAATGAAAAAGTTAAATTGTGGCCCAAGAAGAAAAAACTAGAGGGAAGCCAGAAGAGGTATAAATACTGAAAAATGGGTGGGAAAAACAGAACATAAAAATGGGAAATGGGGCTTAAAAATTTGTAGGGACAGTGACCCAAGCCTTGGTATTGTAACAGGCCCTTGCAGTAGCAGAAAATGCCAGCATCACACATGGACTCATAAACCCGTTGAAAGGAAGGGGAGGGTCCACTAGAAGGGAATCTTGTGAGTTGTGAGTGAGAGTAACCTCAGTACTTGTTGATCATAACAAACCTAAAAAAAAAACACACTAGCATGCTGTAATTTGCAATTGCTTTGTCAGTAATGAGAAAGAGATAATGTAAGGTTTATTATCATCATACCATAAATCGTAAATAATCTAATAGGCCAGCTTTTTTTTTTCTATGGATTTTGTTAATTGAGCTTTCAATTAATTAACTTCATCAGCATCTACTGCTAATTAATTAATAAATCATGTATTAGAAAAAAGACAAAGATGTAGGTATGTTAAAAGAATACCTAATTATACCTCCAATAATTGGATTTAGAAAAGAAGTACAAATTGGTTGGTTTAAAAGTAATGAAATAGCAGCTGGGATTATATATGTTATACTTGTGGTATATTATACATATAGACACTTCGGTATCCCATTTAATTTAAGGGTATTGGTACTCTATATTTATTTGTGACTAAGAAATTAACTACTAATTATTTATTATTTTAAATTTTAAAGTGAATTATCATCATTGAAATATAGAAATGTACAGGTATATATGCATGTGAAAACTTGGATACTGATGAAATAACCTGTGTGTATGTACTATATATATATATATATGTATGTATATATATATATATATAGATGCTATAACGGAGGAATTTTGATCATATGGAATACTACAGCTCAGTATTTTACTTTGAACTTACGGCCATAATGATTTGATGGGTATCCAATTCTGCGCTGTATATTCGTTAGTATGTTGGATTTTTTAATGCTTTAATTTATTTATTTACTTGCTCTTTGTTGAGTTTTACTGTGGCCAATTATGTCAATTATAATTTATAACCTTCAATCATATGTTTCATCTATAATTTAAAGCTTAGGTTTGGAAGCAAAAATAAGGAGGAGTAAAATTTAGTTATTGCATTAAAGATGTGGGTGAGAGCGGAAAAAAATAAGAGAAACTACAAGGCTGAGGTGTTGAACTACGAATGAAACGCATCATCACTTTAACATACTTTTTTGTTTTCTTTCTGTAATTACTTTACACAATTAATACTCGAATACTTGACATTTGTTGATTCATCTGTATTCCATCCCACCTAAGAAGTGTTTACATCTGCTCGCCCCTCACTAAAAACAATAAAAAAGAAATTCGAATAATGCAGGTAAGTTTGTCTAGGACTGTAATTCACTTTCATTGTGACCAACCTCTTTTGGATATCAATTAGTATTTATTTTATAAATATGATTATATATATATATATATATATATATATATATATATATTACATAAATTGCATACAACATGTTTACATATAAGTCTTCCTTCAGGGAATAAACTAAAGTAAAAAATAGTTTACAAAAACTATTAATAAGTGACAGAATTAAGAAAAAATATTATGTTATTATCTTATTTTAAATTCAGAAATAAATTTTATAATAAAAAATTATAAGATTTTTTAGTTGAGCAGTTAAATCTCAAAGTCACTCAACTACACTGTGTTCATGTTAAGATTTATGGACATTCTTATCGTTAATCTTGTCTTGATATACTTGGCAGACATCAATCACTTGAACTAACAATGTGTGAATCACACAACTCGTAATCTGATGTGTTAATCACTAATAAATTCCTTGTGGTAAAAAAAATAAAAATGACACGCAACTTACAGCATTAGCAAGAAAAATCCCTTGTAATGATCTCAAAACAAAAACCCCCTCACGTTTCTCTAATTCTTTTATACTAATTAATTAGTAGTTCAACTAATTAATAAAAATACAACCAATGTATGAATGAATGGGTAAATTGCCTCAGATAAAAAAGAAAACAAATAAATAAAGACAACATATATATAATTCTAGTTGCATACATTGCATCAATACATTTTAAAACCAAAATTATGTCTAAATCACAAAGACAAGGTTAATTAAAAAAGAGAGAGAAGACATAAGAGATTGAAAAGAGGGGGAAGGGTTTAGAAGGGGTTAGTGCTATACATTCCAAATATTATATATAATAATGCATTTCACAGATGCCCATCTTGCTCATCATGGTGCATCTACTTTGACTTGTGTATGCCCTACAATTTTGTCCATTCTGATGAGAGAAAAAAAAAATGCTGTCTATTTGCGTGTTAAAGGTATGACCCACAATATATGCTTCCGTATATAATCCTAAAACGTTATATTAAATATGCTATGAATCATATAATAAAATAGTGAGTGAACTCTAAATATAAAAATCAAAATGTATTTAAAATGAGTATATTTAATATAACGTACTAAGATTTCAGAAAATTGCGGGCCCACGACAATGTATTGATTGCCATGCATTTACCACCTACGGATATAGGAATAAATATTCTGTTACAGAGCTACAGTTTGAGAGACGTAAACGCTCCCAGTTGCAGTTGCAGTAGTAGTACTCTCACTCTCTCACATTCATGTTGTTGACACATGCAACGCTAAAAAAGTCTACGGATCCCTACATAAATATTCAATAATTCTCAATTCTCATGTATAGAGGCAAAGCCCCTCATTCATCATCTCCAGTGTGTGTAATTACAACCTTATCCGTTGTACTTATATTAAGGCCAGGGAATTAACCAATTGAGTTATATATTAATTTTAGTTATTATGTAATCTTAGGGTAAAAATGTTTTATAGTTGTAATTATGCATTGTTATGTTATTATATTAGTAAAAATGATTGAGTCTCTTATTTATTTATTTTAAAATTTTTATTTACAATACATGACTGGATCTTGATATAAAATTATAAATCCTAAATTCTTTTATACTTACACCGAAATTTAACTCTAATGCATACTGTGGTTAGTAATATATATTTATATTTTTAATTCTATTAAAGTTTTCTGTCAAATTATGCTTCATTTAAAATAGGAAGCCTTCCTCTTTTCGTAAATATATTTTCCCCGAACTCAAATTTTAATATTATAAAATTTGAAACTCCTAATAATTATTATTATTTCATAATTTTTTATATTATGGATTTATTTATATATATATATATATATTTAACCACGATATAAAATTTAAAATAATTTCATTGACTTTGATAAAAAAAAATTCCATTTTCAATATTATATATAAACTAGCTATATAAATCTGTTAGTAGTAATGAACTAGGTTTCTCCTTTTTGGGTGCTGAACTAGGTTTTTCTTAAGAAAAATCTCGGAATCTGATACAATTTAGTTTTTTATTTAATCTGGTAAATTCATTTGAAGCAATTTATTTATCACTCTGGATGCTTGTGCCAGACACGTGGTAAGCAACAGTTTCTGTGCTACTTAATTAGACAAACTTAAATGTTAAATTTAAAGTGCGATTGCAGGTGATTCAAATTAAATTATACTACTACTGAATCGGAACGAGTAATAATAATTAGGAAGAAAAAGACATTTATATAACTCGGAAGCAAATTTTTAATGAAAATTTAAATAATCAAGTTGAAAGACACCATGGAATTGGAATCTTATCATTGAATAACAATCACAGGAAAAGAGTGATGAAAAAAAAATAAATAAATGTGTGTGAACAATTGACTTAAATATCAGTTCTTCTGAGCTGCAATTATGTGAACAATTCCACGGATTAAAAGATACTAATATTTATTTTAATGCGTATCATTTAGTTTTTGAGATGCATGTGCTGTTTTGGTTGGACCAGATGAAAGTGCTTTCATCTGAAAAGTCGATGGTCCATGACATGGGAGGTTCTCAAATTATTCAGCTTTGGTTTTCAAAGAGGCCCTTTCATTGTTTTTCAGTTTATTTTTAAATATACCGAATTCAAGTGAATTTGACAATTATTTTTTTAAAGTTTAGAGTTTCTGTAAATCAAAAAAATTAATACTCAAAATACTTTATTTCATAGTGATTCGATTCGACTTCAGTCAAATTGCATAAAACTTAATCAAATAGTTATGATTTTGATATATATATATATATATATATATNTATTGTGTAGGCCTAAAACTTTTTGAACCACCTAAAAAATTAAGCGGCAAAAGAAAATATTTTTTGTTATGCGAATGCCGTCCACCAACTACCTACTTTTCTAATTTCTTTTTATTTTAATACGTTCAAGAAAAGAGAAAGTGATCACATTTTGAATTTAGAGCAATATAAGTTGACCTCAGAGAATACTTACCAAAAATGGAATTTGTTTTATTTATACAATTGAGTCAACTCTCATTGAGTACATTTTGCACTATTTGTTTTATTTTATTTATTTCTAATGATTTTTTTTATTTGAACAATGATAGATATATTTATTAACATATGATTAGTTCGAATGGTAAGGGATATTCAATCTTTAACTAGTGATCTTGAATTTGAGTCTCAGAAACAACACAATTTATGTTTGGAGAGATTGTCCTTCAATGGGTAAAGCTCAATTGAATTTCGATGTTAAAAACTCAAAAAAAAAGTTAGATATATTAATATTTTTCATGACATGTTTTATATAGTAAAAACTAATAAAATAAGTATGAAACAAGGTAAATTTGTACCGTGAGTGTAATTATGTGTGGAATTGATATTGTTGGTCTTAAGTTTATAAAATAAATGTTTATAATCAATATAAATATACTATATTAGAGGAAAATCAAGTTTTGTGCTAATTAATTAGATCAAGCTCCTGATCAAAGAAAAATATGAGTAAAGGGTTCCCCCTGTGTGCTATATATACTTTTTTTTTCTACCCAAATTAATAGTTGACATTTATACAATTGTATACACTATTCGTATTAGATGATTCACATATATTAATTGTTGATTTAATTATCTATATATAAATAAAGATGATTCATACCGAGAATCACTTCGTTCCAAAAAATGCTATAGTTATGCTTTAATTTCTCTATCGGTTCTGGCAACCAAAACCACGAGGTGGAAAGTTAACCAAATTATAAAATAAGAAAAAAAGGAAGCTAAGTAGGAGAGCTTATTGTCAGTCAATAATGCTAATCTTATNTGAGAGAAACAGATGCAAACCCAGGTGAATTTAAATTACAAATGACCAGTTTTTAATTAATAATGTCAGGTTAGGCTGTGATACTAGAAGGAAGTAGCTAGGTGGAAGCCTGGCACAAGCAGCATATGCTAAAAGTCATTTTTTTTAAACTTAAACAATTGTTTCAAAATAATCCTTTTCTCTTCATCATTACTCTTGGTTGGGAAGAAATCATTCTTGTCAAAGTAAAAAATAAAAAATAAAAAACCCGTGAAAAGTTCCAATTAAACAAGTGGAGGCATGAGTAGTTCTTCTTATAAACCTCTTAATTATTAGCTTAAACTACTTGTGTTAAGTGGAGTGTTCATGATAGGTTGACACAAATTATGATCTTATTATTACAACTTAAATATATAATACAGGTGATAGCTTCAGAACGAATTAATGTATAGTAGATAACTTAAGTTTATAAAAGAATTAGCCTATTAGAGACTTAATTATGTACTAACGAGCTTGACAGACACAAAATATTAATAAGTAATTGATAAATGAGATGATTTATTTATTTTCTAAAAAAAATTGAATGTAAGGAGGGATGTGGTGTAACTGTTCGATGTGCTTTGAAAAGGTAATTATTTAACTATTATTTATAGATGATGAAATGACAGAATTGCCTGTAAGAGATAAGTTGTAGTTTGTATATATGGTATATTTGGTAGTTGATGATTGTCATCAAAAGCAATTGAAACTTTTTGACAACTTTACGTAAAGATTAAAATAATTTAAGCACTACATTAAGCTCTTTGAAAAATTATTTGACCAATATGTAGACTTCAGAAAATGAAAGGGCATGGATTATGGTTTAGAAGCTCCCTATTGCTGGGTACGAGCTAAGTAATTGCTATTAGGTCAAAGCTACCGCTTATACATCCATATATACAACTCAATTTTCTACTTAGTTAGTGGCAATATAATTGTATCTTTTCATTTGGGCTTTTTTTAAGGTATAATGTCGTCCCCTAACCAATTAGCAATCTTTCTCAAGCATGTATTTCGCCATTTTACTACTTTCCAAGAAATGGATTTGTGACTCTAACATCACTTATTGAATGTTTACGAAGCACTAGGTGGGTTGTAATCTATAAAACTAACATAATAATATCATGATTTTAGCTTAAGTTGGTGGTAAGATTTATCACTAGTTTAAACTTTTATTTGAAATGTCATTTTATCAATTATAGCACAATTCCACTTAATTAATGCTCCTGAAATACTTTGCTACTCATTAAAAAAATATATAAAATCATTTAATTAACTTTAGCCATCAACTTAAACTTTCAAAAGATATGATTTTTTATCGCTAGAAAGATACTGCTTAAACTTTTTAAGCAAAACCTTTGAATTTAAGCTACACCACTTTTTTTTCTAGTCAATTTATGTCTCTTTATCTAAGAAGTGGCCACTTTATGAGACTATCGTATCCTCGTGTCTGGTGGACATTAATACACGAAGACACTTGTTCGACACACATGTCACACGTGTTTGAAAGTGTCCAAATAAAAATAATAATAATTAGTCATGTCCGAGCTATATCCAAACATTTTTTAGCCGTGTCTGTAACACCCTAGCTAACTGCATACTCTCGAGTAGTACGCAATGCTCACTAGGTTGTTCTTCACTTGGTGGGAATACTCATAGTCCCTTATTATTTTTTTTTTGAAAATACTAGATTAAGGAAAATATGGACCAATTTAAAACTTTTCTGCTGAATGCTTATTTAAGAAATATGAGCCATGTGTGAACCATAGTATATATAAGACGAACGATAGAGCTTGAGGCTTACAACCAATAGTCATTCATAGCATAAATATTTACATAAGCAAGTACCTGGTCCTTCATAGATAAGTACAACCAATCATATAATATTATAATAAAGTTACATATACATGTTATAGTCATCCATATACATCACAAAGGTTCGGCTAGCGT
>QANU01011207.1:1202258-1221848 GCA_003254905.1 Nissolia schottii
CTTTCTACCGTGACACGTCCTATTTCCTAGGGATATTTTACCTAATAATTTCCCTTATTAATTCTCTAATCATGATTAGGAAATTAATTAAATATTTATGTTTACGGTTATTTCCCGATTGGTCTGGAAATCTCGGCTTAAGGCTCTGAGAAATTCGCTGGTCACGAAACCTCAACTTTGACTACTATTTTTATGGGTTAAAGATGATTCTTATGAATTAAAGGTAATAATTTAATTTTCTTACCTCCCTAATTAACCTATAATTATTTATTACGCTAATTATCCGTACAGTGCAAAAGCGGGATGTTACAGTGTCCATACCCTGTCTAAGTAAAAATTAATTTATAATAATATGGATACTTAAAAAAATTAACAAATATCAACACATGAAAATATCTTGATGTTCTATATATTTTGAATTTTTTTGAAATGTATTAAAAATTAATAATTTGATATCAATGAAAGTATTAATATATTATTATAAATATTTAATTTTACACCTATATATGTCATGTCATGTCCTATAAAATTTTGAAATTAATTTGTCAACATGTCATATATCATGTTGTGTCCTGTGTCTGTGTCACAGTGCATGTTTCTTAGGTCTTTATCAACAACTATCACACCACTACTTCGCGCGTCTTTATGTTTTTGTCATTCTAATCAATTGAATGTTACTTTCTCTCTCTCTCTCTCTCTCTCTCTATATATATATATATATTTATATATACATATATGATATATGATTTGCCATAGATAGTCCTCTAAAGCAATCTATGTTTGCTTCGGGGCCAAGACTTCAAAACTAACGAATTGCATATATGTTTCTTCAAAAAGGTTTTAAACGTGCAAGTTGAACAGGAACAATTGAAGCAGATTAATGATTAATTTTCCTTGGAGGCCTAATCAATGATATGTATGGCTTAATTAACTTGTGGCCATAACAATTCTTCAACAACAATGTTAAGTGAAAAAGAAATGGTACTTTGAAGGCTGATTAGTGGGAATATTAATGAAGAGTTGACTCCCTTTGTGTGTGGTAATAGAATTAGAAATTGATAGTACTATTTTGGACTAATTATAGTGACCGACACAGCCTACAACTGTGATGCCACTAAAGAAAACAACTAGACATCATATATTATGGTTCTTGGATCTCAAATCATAATAGGAGTAGTACAAAATGAAAAGTTGGTGGGAATTCTATGCATACAAATTATAATGATTTCCTTTTATGTGTACAACCTATTTATATGAGGGTTATAGGGGCAAAGCCATACCAAAAACACCTTGTGGAAAGTAGATAGTAAATAATTGTAATCACAGTTTTAAATTGTAGTTGCGGTCATAATTACAGTTGACATGATGTCAGTATTAAGATTGTTGTGATCTGCATTGCAACTAACTTTTATATATTATGTATTTCGCTACAAAGAGAAATGACGTCTAGTAACTGTTTAATTTACGTTTTTTTTTTTTTTTATAGTTTTAAACGACCGCTAAATCGTTTGCTAACGATCCCAAAAATGTTGCATTTACAATCAGTCTAAAATCATTTAGCGACAGTTTTTACTAACTGCTGAAATAAATGCCGCTATAGAACCTAAAATTGGACATATTGCGACTTGATGCGAGTTGATTAATCACAATCTGTTTGCAGAGGATTTCTTCAAGGAGAATAATTGAACCTCTACAGTTAAATATACAAATTCTAAATATGATTTAGGCACGACAATCTTCTTTTCTTTCACTATCACAAGAGGGTTTCTCCAGAAATTCTGGGTTTAATTATTCAATTTTTTTTTGTTGAAAAAAGTCAATTTAACACTTGATATATGTTGCAACTTTGTATGCATCCGAGGTTGGAAAGATGCGTATCATTAAACTATGATTTCAAGGATATATATTAAAACTATCATTTTTTGAAAGAGATGATGCAATTTCAATATAATAATATAATCAAGGAACATTAATTGATCAAAGAAAGACAGTACTACATAATTGGCACACGGCCAAAATATTAATAGTATAAGTTTATTATAATACAATTGGATAAAGATCCAAAGCAGTGGCATCAAGCCCAAAATTATATGCTCTTTCAGAGCTATTAAGGTATAACTAATTTATACATATATTTTGTGGTCCAAACTTTGTTATGATCTACACCAAATTAAGGACCAGTCTGAGGTATATTGTCCTGGTTCTCCTTGGAAGAAAGTGAAATAATCACACTAGAAAACTTGAGAAATTAGTGTGCCTGTCATTAACTTTAGCAATTATCATCTGTCACTAAGTATAATCTTTTTCATGGTCACAGGTGTATTTCAAAGAATAATATAAAATAGAATGTGATGACTTTTGGAATAAGGGGGGTATTAAAAGTTATCGAAGACTTTGGGATATTAGCTGAAGTAAGCAAGGATTATGTTTAATCAAATATGTACCAACGGGAGTTTGTCCAAGTGGTAAGCGGCTTGGTATCACTTAAGCAAGGTCACGAGTTCGAGACCTTGTGTACGCAGTTATCCCTGCTGAGAGACTCACCCGCCATAGCCAGGTGCGCGACCCGGGTCGACCTAGATTAGTCAAGGCTAAGCCTTAGATACTGGGCAGACAACCTAAAAAAAAATGTCTAATTAAGCTGAAAAAGACATTTGTTATGCTGTTGTGAATACCTAGATATGAAAGTAATAGCTAATTAATTAATTAATTAACTAATTACTAATTAACAACTTAATCCATTAACTTAACAATCATTAATAGTTTAATTACTTGGTTTGCTTCGTGAACTTCCGAATTATTCAGGTGGATAAAATCTCGTTTCATGTCTAACAACAATTTAGAAACATGTACAAGAGGTCAATTTTCAAATTAAATTCACTGGTTGACGCAAGTGGGCTTTGATGATGGATTAAATCAATTCAGCCCATTTTGTATACATAGATCACCAGTGCCCATCAACCCAGAATGGGCACCCTTGACAAGAGTCCAAACTTAGATACAAAATGTTATATAAATTTAAAATTGCTTAATATATTTTTATATACACATTAAAATCATCTTAATGTGTATGTATATATAGATATATATAATATTTAAATGTATAAAATAATATTAATTAATAACATAAAATAGCACAATTAATCTATATAATAAGTTATTGTAATTTAAGGATTAGATTAAAAAAGAAGTTGCATTTTATAAAATTATTAAGAGATATAAATGATTAAAATTACATTGGTGTAATCCTAAGCGTATATGTATAGTTAAAAAATTAAAATTCACTTAAAGATTACATTATCACTTAAATAATTATATGACCATTTTAACCTTAGCTATGTAATTTAACAATAAAAATTTAATTGTCTCACCCTTACCACTAGTTACTCCCCCTCTCTTGACTAGAACATTTTAGTTTCTACATTTATGGATGAGAAAATCCACATTTAGTACTTAATTAGATGCAATTCATATTTATAATGATAGAAATTAAATAGAGTAAAAGTAAGCCATTAAAATCGTTCACAATGTTATAACATCAATTAAGTTGTCCTTAAAGTAAAAAAAATAATATTATTTTTAAATTATTAAAAATCAATCAAATTAATCATTTTGTTAAAGTCAAACACTCACACTATTCTCTTCTTTCTCTGTGTTGTATGCTGCTTCTCTGTGTTGTATGCTGCTTCTGCTAGGCATTGAACTATGCCTTTTGTTTTGCCACACATTTCCAGAATCATGGGACCACTGTGTGGGTCCGACGAAATAGACTTTCTGATGCTTCTTTTGTTTTTGTTTTTTTTTTGTTGCTTTTAATATATAATAATTAATAGAGAAATTTTAAAAAGTTGCCACATCAGCTGGTCAAGTCTTTCAGTTTCAGCCCTTATGAAGACTTAGTCAAAATGATCCAAGTCCCCTTTGCCTATAATATTATGGGATAAATCTTATATATGGGTGAAGGGAGAAATATTAATCTTCCTGGTAATTAATTACTTAGGGTGATTTTACACTTTCAACTTTCCCATCAGTGACCAATAATTATATTGTTGATCCAGAAATTAATAATTGATGTGTACAGAAAGTCAACATGAACATATTGTATTTGAAATGGAATAATTTTGTAAACACACCACAGGGATTCCTCATGGTGGACCCAACAGGTGGTGGTTCTAGTAAAGTTGTCATTTTGTGGCAAGTAGCTGGGAAGATGCATGGTGGTGATATACATACATTTATATTTACCTAAAAATTGGAGTCCCCCACACATAATATTTCTCTATCATGAATTCTATTTTTATTGTATCAGTTACGGTTATACTTCCTTTTCAAGAAATTCATTGCTTTCTCGGTTAATAATAGGGGGCGTACATGACCAGATTTGCCTTTATTTGAATTTGACTTTATATTTAGATTGGATCAATTTTAAATACTCAAACTCGACTCTAAACCCAAATAAACCTAATCATCTTTGGGCTGAGTTAAAACATGAGTTTGAACTGGACCCAAAACAAGCTAATGTTATCTCAAACCAAAAAATAAAAAATGATATCCATTAAAAAATGAAGTCGAAAAAATTGCAAACCAACTATTTCATTTCTCACTTTGCTTCCTATCTGAATAAGCATCATAATTCCTAACTAAACACCCATTAATTTCAAACACAACAACAAAATGACATAAATTTTCTAATCTTAGCATTGTCATTCAAACTTCCATAGTTTTAGTGCACAACACAAACAACAAAAAAATAATGGGTGCACTCATTAAGATGCATAAACTAAGAAAATTATACATGCTTTATGTGCTAGGTTTTTACTTTCTATACACCAAAATAGACACATGGTTTAACTACAATAGATTATTCAGAAAATGTTGCACTATAAAATGTACATGGGTCGGGTTTTCTTTTACCTAAACTCAACCCTATATTTTGACCGGGCTAATTGTAAAGATCCAACCCCGGCCTTAAACCCAAATAGACCTAATCATCTTCAGACCAAATGCTTCAGGCCTATCCAGGTTAGCAGGCCGGACCCAATTTTGTACACCCCTGATTAATAATACTCTGCATATTTTTCTTGCATTACTTTTTTTCCAATAAAAAATAGGAAAAAAAACACATTTTAACATAATTTTGCAAAACTAAAAAATAAGTGAATGTATTGTCAATAGTTAGTGCATGTTTAAAAAACAGTTTGCCCACTCAGAGTTAATTTTACACACTTTCAAAAGTAAAAGAAAAAATAATAAAAAAAAACCTCACTGCTAGTTCTTTAGAATTAATTCTACACACTTTTATCAATTTTTCAAACATACTTTTTAACTTGATTCATGTATCACTCACCAACAAAGTGAGATTCAAATATTCAATCTTTTGAAATAAGAATTTGAAAATTAACTAACTATGTTACTCCTTATTAATGAATATAACTCACTTTTATTATAAGCATATTTTAAATTAAGTTGTTAAAATTATATCCGTTCAAAAATACGATGCAAAATTAAATTAACATTTTTCATAAACAAGAATTTTTTTTTGAAAGCACAATAGAGTGGTTTTATGAGAGCTCCTCTCCCACCACCTCTACCACAACACCAGGAATGAACTAAATGAAAATCACAATGTCACAACACCATAGAGTTTGCATGTGACTCTTTATTAAAAACTTACATAAGCCCTCCTGACTGACAGACAACATGTAACACTTTGCCACTATCTGTTTATAGCCTGCTTTGCTGGCCCATGTGACTGTTCATGGCGGCCGGAAATGGCCCATGTCTCTCTCTCTCTCTCTCTCTCTGAGATAAGGTATATATGTATATAGGTTATATATGCCCATGCCTTTAGCTGTAGTTCTCTCTTCATGATTAAAGAATTGAACCTTTTCTTTTTTGTAGTGCATGTGTTTGTGGTAATGCCCTTTTATGACAACAATCTCAATTTTTTTATTAGCTTCTTTTATTCCATAGAAGCTCTTGTTGTTGTTTTGGTCCTGAAAGTGTTGTGTTGAATATATTTTGGTCTGAATCATAAATTAAATAACATCTTTTACTTACTTTAATGTGTGGTTTAGAGGATGCCGAATATGACATTTCCTAATGACACAAGAATTTCTTGGTAACCGATCCTAAAGGAAAAAGGGGAAAATGAGAAAGAATTGAAATTTGAAAGCTTGTATGATAATTTCCCTCCATTTTCAGAAGGTTCCTCATGTTGTCTCATTCAAATGTGTGTTCCACGGAAGAAAGTTTACTATTTGTCACAATCTCATAACGGTTGTTACCTACTCCTTCATCTTGCACACTATCTCCATCTTCTTCAACACCGTCATCATCATAATATTCTTCTTCTTCTTCTTCTTCCTCCGCTTCTTCTTGTGCTTCTTTCTCTTGGCCTTTGTGAGCTCCATTGTTCCCCTGAGGTACATGAGGAGGCCTCCATTGTTGCTCCGGCTGCACCATCAAGGGCTCCATCATTACATCATTCTGGAATGATGTTCCAAAATTGGTCTGGCCCTTTCCCTTGTCTCTGTATAAAGCGTCAAGCTCGTTGAAGTAAGGACAAGTCTTGCTATCCTGGCGCCTCTTCTTGTTGCTCTCCTTGACTTTCTTGAAGTACTTGTTGATGTTCTCCCACTTCTCCTTACACCTCTTGGAGCTTCTGTTGTAGCCCAGCCTCTGCATGCCCGCAGATATATCCTCCCAAAGCGGCGCCTTTGGCACGTTCTCTTGGTACTTGGACTCAAGACTCGTCCTCAGCCTTATCAGTGCATGAATTTCTTCCTTTGGCCACCTCGATGAAGATAAAGAAGACCTCATTATTGTTGGATTTGGAGTACTACTAGTTACAACACTACTAGTGTGACCGTTGTTCTCTCTTTGGACTATTTCGAAATTGTTGTTTCTCATCATAATCAATGGCTGAGGCTGTGGCGGCGGTGCTTGTGTACTTGGGTTCTGTTGCCCTGATAACTTGTGCAAGAGTGCAATGACGGCTGCATCTTTGGCTGCGGCTGTTGATCTCTCTTGGATGAGGATTTGGTGCTCCTTGTTGATCCTTGCAATCTCTTGAGCCCTCCAGGAGTCTTGTTGCGCAACCCTTTCCCTCTCTCGGTTATCGATGGATTCTAGAAACTTGTTCTGCATCTCCTCTTGCTTGGAAAGGACTTGCCTCGTCAGCCTCTGGAAGTAGTCCTTCCAGTATTTCCTCTTCTTCCTGTACCTCTCCCCGAGCCCTTCGTCCGAAGATGTGGATGATGACGAGAAAAGGTTATTCATCATGTTCATGTTGTTGTTATTGGGAGGGTTGGTTATTGGTGCGGTTGTAACTGTGGTACAGAAATTTTTGTGTGGTCCTGAAGCAACACACTGAAATGAGAGGGCGTTTGTTGTGGTTGTGGTTGTGGTTGTGGTTGCAGCAATAGCAATAGCAATAGTAGGTTTAGGTTGTGGTTTTGGAGTGAATTGTTGGTTGTTGTTCTCCTCCAGGGCTTGTAATTGATCAAAGAACTTGTAGGTCTTTCCACCTTCTGACTTTTTCCCAGTACTTGTACCTGATCTACTCTCTTTGGTTCTCTTGTGGTACTTGTACACGTTTTCAAATTTCTCCTTGCACTTCTTCGCACTTCGCTGGTATCCAAGCGCCGCTAGTTTCCTGTGTGGGTGGAGAATATATTACATATACAGAGAGGGAGAGGGAGAGAGAGAGAGAGAGAGAGAAATGAAGATAAAAACTACTTTGATGTTATCCATTTAGAAGATTAAAAATATAAGGCTAGTAGCTTTCACAAGAACAATAAAGGGTTAAAAATCTCAGACAATAATAAGGGAATCGTACTTGCTCCACACTACTGTACTAAAATTGAAAAAGCAGGAGAGTTGTGTGGTTCATAACTAAAAGAGTACTGTGAACAAATAAGACAAAAAGTCCAATTAATGAAACGATGAAATCCAATTAAGGGAAGAAGAGGAGCTCAACATTATGGTGATATGCAAAGGAGAGAAAACTTATCACAAAGTAGTGATTCATAATTTCAGCCATGTATATATGTATACATAAATATATGCCTTAATTATCCCTTAAACGATTTTGCTTAATTAGATTCAAATAAATGAAATTGAATTATTATTGGAGCTTCAAAATGAATTATTGATTTGATACTGGTGTAATCTAATTATATTAAAAATAAAATAAAATAGTATAGAATGCTAAAAATTCATAGAAGTAACAATGAAAAGGAAAAATTGATGAGTTTTAAAAGCTGCTTGAGCTAGCTGGAAAACTGAAAACCAACTCCATGCATATATATGATCTAGAAGGAGAAGAAATAAGAGAAAGATGAACCGACTAAAATTAAATAACACGAAAAGATTTATTAGATGGAGAGAGAGAGAGAGAGAGAGAGAGACAGCAATAGCTGTATCGAATTATATTTGTATATATATATATATATAAATTATGAATATATTTATAAATATAATTGTACCTTGAAACATCTTCCCAAAGAGGAGCTTTAAGAGTTGAATCACGAAACACAGAATCCATATCTGACCTTATCTTCAAGAGAGCCAAGGTTTCTTGGCGGGGCCACCGGTTTCCTCCTAAGCTCATCATCATCATCTTATCACCTCCCTTCTCTTCTTCACCTGAATTTCCATCCACTACTTCCATCCCTATCACCTCACCTTCACGCGCCGCCGCTGCTTCTTCCCGCGGTGGTGCCGTCGCCGCCATCGAGGAGATCTCGGACACTCTTGATGAGCCCTCAAGCTGCTGCATATAGAGCTATAAAGATAGAGATGTATGTGTGCAATTGCAGCTTGAGAAGAAGAAGAAGATGAAGAAGGGAAAAAAAATGAATAATCGGAAAACAAGGTGAATACTCATACGCCTTTTATGCTTGAGGTTAATGTATTCTATTTTTTTATTTTATTCTTGGGTGGGATATCTCTTTCTATATTTCATAATAGAAAAATAGGGGAGAGAAAAAAATATATGACATTAATTACGGTGAAGCAACTTTTTTTTTATTTAATTTAGAATATTAACTGTCAATAATAGTGATCAATTTTCTCACAATAATTAGTAATTAAGTCCAAATGAAGTGATAAATTATTGATGATCGACGGAATAATTTTTTATTCTCATAAGTGAGGATTAAACTTACATCATATAATTGAGAGATTAAATTCAGATGAACTACTACTATATTACACCTCGTAATTCGGTGTGTTTTAAAATATTGTATTTTTTTAATTTTTAAATTAGTTTCATTATTAGGGTATGGAATCTTCAGTTTAATTTTTGTTCTTGTTGTTGGAAAGACAAGGAAGAGTCACTTTGGTTTTGTATGTGTGTGTCATACGTCATTGCTTGAATAAGAAAATTGAAAGAAGAAAATGTGAATATTAATATAGTCCATTTAAAGGAAAATAATGATAAGTGTGAGCAATAAAAAAATATGGAAAAAAATTTATTTTGTTATTTTATTTATGCGATATATATTGTAGAAAAATTTAACAGTTCTAGTGGGAACAGCCTGATAACGACGATGGAGATAATAAGTTGGCCCATTTTGTACATTTGTAGGTCAGCTTTGCTTGTTAGGGGATTTTGGATGAGAGATATATTATTTAAACTTAATTATAAGAAATATTTTTCTATAGTTATTTGTTTTAGTGTAAGTCCTAAATTCTTTCTTAATCTAAATCCAATCATGATCAAATATATTTCACAATTGAGTACAAATAATATTTTTAGTTGATTAATGTCATTTCTATATTACACAAATATAGTGGTAGAGTCTATTACAAGAAGCACAAATAATTATTTGTGATAATTAATTATAAATAGGCCTAAGGCTTTATGCCTTTGTATTTATTTATTTTTTCTATCTTAAATTATTCTTATTCAATTGATCCTTAACCTATTTATTAATTATATATATATATATATACACACACTTTGAGGAGCTGAATGATCCATTTAAAGAAACATGTCTCTCTCAATAAAAATTATGTGAGATAATATCTCACATGTTAGTGTCAAATAATATTACTCTTTTTAATTTTGTATTTTAGGGACCATTTTGGCAAATGGGATTGTTTGGTATATTTACCAAATTAACCCTTTAAATGAATATTATCGTCCTTTAATTAATCATGGAATCCAATCTTAAGGGATGCTTCCAGCAATAATTCAAGTGGCTACCCTTAGGACCTTTTCCCTTATATTTATTCCCCAAGCCATGAAATTGAAAATGGCATCACCGAATTACCTAGAACTTAAATATTTTAATATTGAATCTATTGTTAATTATTATATATAATTTATGTACTTTAGTTATATATTATAGCACAGAAAATTTGTAATCATAATTTTAAAAACATTTTTAAATGAGCAGTGCTACATGACACTCTTAAAACATACACCATAGATACACCCGTATCATAATACGGTGGACCCCTCAAATAACTGCTCCGTCCACTTTCTCTCCCACTCTCAGCCACACGCGTGTGAACTCACGCACATCACAAAACCTTCCCGCTTCCACTTCCTTCTGTTTTCTCTCTTCTCTCTCGTCGCTCTCATCTCTCATCACTATCATCCTTCGTTCTTTCTTCACTCTCGTTATTGTCATCTCTCATCCTCCTCTTCACTCTCGTACTCACATAAAAGATTGTGCATTGGAATCACATATATCAGATTCTGCACTAAAATCTGATATGTTTGAATAAAATCACAGTGTTGTAAACATGTGCTTAATGTTTGTGCATAAAGTGATATAATGTTTGTGGACATCGTCATATATATAATGTTTGTGCACTAAAAATCTGATATCATATTCTACAAAAATACTTAACTATGGATTAAGTAATATGCATATATGTAAAGTTTATGCATTAGAATGTATAAAATTGTGTGTACACATGTATGTGAACTAATTTTTATAAACTTTGTCCACTAAAAATGTATAAAGATTGTGAACTTATTTATGTTTGAATAAAATCACAGTGCTGTGAACAAGTGCTAAATGTTTGTGCACAAGGGCATATAATGTTTGTGCACATATTCATATAATGTTTGTGCACTAAAAATCTGATATCATAATCTACAAAAATACTTAACTATGCATTAAGTAATATGCATATATGTAAAATTTATGCATTAGAATGTATAAAAGTGTGTGTACACATGTATGTGAACTAATTTTTATAAACTTTGTCCACTAAAAACATATAAAGATTTTGAACTTATTTATGTTTGAATAAAATCACAGTGCAGTAAACAAGTGCTTAATGTGTGTGCATAAGGTGATATAATGTTTGTGCACTCCATTCAGGTTTCATATTCTCCAACATAGACCCTCACCACCATTGTTAAAGATAGATTTCATCTATTTTAAAAAGAAAATCAACATTTTATCATCTTAATTTCATTTTAATCAAATTTGACATGATAAGAGGATGAAGATGAGGATGATGAGAAGGATGATGATGATGAGAGGATGAGAGGATGAAAGAATGACGAGGATGACGAGGATGAACAGAATAGAACAAGGATGAGAGGTTGAAGATAATACGTGAAAACGATGACGAGAACGGGGTTCGGGATTGATTGTGTATAATTATATGTTTTACGTATAATCATCATTAATTGCGTATCAAACCGTATAAAAGAGTGGTGTATGGTTTAGGGGTGTACATGAAACATTTCTCTTTTTAAATTGATACACAGTATAGCTGGTACATAATTAAATTCAAATAATAATATATGAAAGCAAACTTTACACCAATAGTTAAATCAAATATGACCTCGAAGATATCTCGTAATTTTTATAATATAATATTGAAGTTAAGAGATAAAGGTGATCATGCAACCACGTGGGCCGCGGGTTCACGTAGATCACCATGGTTTGACAAAGTTTGGGTTTGAAGTTTGGTTAAGAAAAATAATTTTTTTTTTTAACCTAATAATTTGTTGATAATGTTGAATTAATGACTTTTAGGGTAGATGGATGATATAGGTCACTTTGTAAAGGCAAAGATCATTTATGAAGTGGAAGTAACCGGTGGCAAATTCAGTTAGCATCAACCTACCATAATAAATAGAATGAATATTTTGATGGCTAACAGTCTGCTAATTCCTTCATGATTCGCCAATTATTTGAATTTTTAATTAGGGACCATTTTGCAACGGTGTGTGTGATGAGGTGACTTGCCCATGAATATTTACTAGTTACATGGAGTTATTGAGTCCAATTTTTACTTTTTTCCTATTTTATTTCTAGGTGTAAATGAATAAATTTCCAATTAGATGTGAAAGAGGAGAAAGCGATAAAGCTGGCTTTTATTTTTCTTACTTTTGCATTTTTTTTTAAAATTCAAGAGTACGTTCCATTAACTTCTAATGACCCCACAACGTGCTTCAACGTGATGGACTTTACAATCCATCCAATAATATTATATATGATTTTTTTTAAAGTTGTCTGCCTAGTATCCAAGGTTCAGTTTTGACTAATTTGGGCCAATCCGGGTCGCGCACTTGACTATGGTAGGCAAGTCTCCCAACTGAGATAACTCCATACACGAGATCTCAAACTCAGAATCTTGCTTAAACGATACAAACCGCTTACCACTTGGACTAACCCCTGGTGGTTATTATATATGGCTTTTACCAAACAAAAATAACACATATAGCTTTACGAATTATAAAGTGAGTAGTTATTTTAAGTGATAATTTTAAAGGTAAAAATAGCAAATAATCAGGAATTATTGTAAGTGGTAACCGATAACTATAAGAATAAAAATAGTTAATAAAGTTGAACATCAGGGAGAATTTACCCTAACATCAACGGAGTTAACAATCACGTTAATTAGAGGCTAATTAAATATTGATTTACATAACGAATCAAATGTATATATTAAATGGCCGTTCATCAGCTCCTGGCAAATATCCCTTGGCAGATGGCTATGAACATAAGTAAAACTTAAGTTTGGTAGCTAAATAAATAACAATGCTATTACTTATTTTTAAAGACCTAGACGAGGGTATTACAATATACATTTGCCTTATACTCTTATACAGCCCAAACATGAATGAATCTCAATGATGTCAACCTATATATGTTTGTGACCATATATGCCACTCTCACTACAAGAAAACAATCAATTACCGGTGGAGTTTCCGTCGGAATTAGCGTCGTCATCTGGCCGCCGTTAAATGGTTCGATGCAAACTAATTTAGCATCGGTTGATGTACACCGACGGTAATTTCCATCGGCACAGACGGATGGTAAGCGGTTCACGTGTGAGTACATTTGAATCGGATTATCGTCGGTACGATGTGATGGTAAAAAAATAATAATTTATTCAATGACCACCGTTGACTGAAACTGACGCTAACTATATTAGTATTTTATTCGGTTAGATTACGTTGATGGAGTCCAACGGTAGAGAACAAAATATTTTAGAACTTTACCATTGGCTCTTTTGTTCCGATGGTAAATTAAAAAATATTTTATTATGAAAATATTATTATTTTAACTCCTATACCGTCGGTTAGTGTCCGACGATAGCGGAACCCTATTACCGTGGTTAATAACTGACGGTAATAAGTAAATATTTAAAAAAAATAAATTTTTAATTGAAATTTTATTTTCAAGTAATTATTATTTATTTTAATTACAATTTTAATACATATAATTATATTATTAAATAAAAATATAAATAGTTAATATATTATTTTAATTAAAATTTTAATAAATAATATAGTTATATTATTAAATAATTTTAATTAAATTTTGTAATTTATAAATATATAGAAATTTATATTTAACTAATTAAATATTTATTAAATTAATACCAACATTTTGTTTATAATTTAAAAATTATTTATTTAATTAAAATTTATATAATTAATACTAAAGATTTTTTTATTAAATTAAAATTTTATATAATTAATTTAAAATTTCTTTGTTTAATTAAATATTTAACAAATTATTGTTTATTTTAATTTTATTAAATTACATTATTTTAAAAACAAATAATGTTAATTGATTTTTTTAATTTATACTATACATAGAAATTTATATTTAATAACTAAATAGATATTTATTTAATTAATACTAACATATTAATAATAAAATACTTACATCAATTATAATAGGGAATTTTACACATGGCAAAGTGGTTCAACAAAGTGACAATTAAAATGCTTATATTATGTGTATATAAGCATGACAGTTAAACTGAACAAATAATTGACAAAGTGGTTCAACAAAGTGGTGCCCATACATACATCATTGCATGTTTAGATTCATTGCATAGTTAAAAATACAAATAATATACATAACAAAAATGCTACATGTACACCCAATTTTATACACTCATACATACACCATTAATAATGCACAAACTTTATTCTCATGAGTACACAAACATTATAGGCATTAAAACACAAACTTTACATATATAAGTATATGGTGTGTATATGGTATATATTTTTTTGGTGTACGTGTAACAGGACTCTATACATAATATATTAAGACTAATGGAACACTACTCCATTTATTCAGTATAAAATATCAACAAGGTACACGATAACGGAATATCTTGCTGCTGCCCGGAGAATTCGGCCTTCAATCCTCCTCAGAGTCTTCCTCCTCAGGGTGTTCATCCTCTTCGTCCTCCTCAGGGTCCTCCTTGGATTGATTAGCATCCGACTTCATAGTCAACATCCTAACTGTCACAAATAACTTTGAATGTGCAGACCCTTCCCATACTAGAGTATTTGCTTCTTCTAGTAAACTATAAAAGTTCTTAGCCTCGGTATTATGTTCTTTGTCAAGCATGGTACAGTCGAATGCATTGTTAAGCATTTCAACAAATCTATCATTATCATTAAATTGAAAGCCTCCTATTTCATCGTCTTGTTCCGGTGTGTGACTTGTACTTCCCCTTGAATAGTGCAACCTACTTAACTGATTGACACCGTTGACATCCACCTCTCTGTGGCCGGTCCAAATCCAGTAGTGCTGTTCAAACCCATTTTTATACAGATTAATCATTTGAACATCCAATATTCTACAGCGCTTGCATAAAGAACACGATCATCTAATGTTTTACTCCGCCATAATAGTTGTAGACTTCATACAAAAGTAGTCGACGCTAACAAAAAATTTTGACTTTATCACTCCTCGGTTCTCGTAGTATCTATCGTACATCCAAAATCTATTCGCCGGAATCAGTTTTCCAGAAATCCTACATGCATGTTACAGAAATTATGAATGTGAACTTAGTGATTTTAATTACTTTCATCTTCCGTATTATATGTTAATTCCACACAATATTTTTTAAACAGTTCTAAAACATAGGCCCTCCAATCTCTGCAAGCAACATATAATCATCGTTGCCAGCACATCAATTCAAACAATGTCAGAAAGAAATGCTAAGCGTTCCTTCCCCAGTCCACCCATACAACTCCAATTTTACAAATCTATCCTAAGTAAATAAGTCTCTATCCTAGTACCAATAAAGTTAAAGACATACCTAATTGCCGTTGTCCTTGGTTTGAGCAAGTTGCTTGTTCAATCTCCTTTTATCCTCAACCTCGCAATGAAACTACAAGTTGACGACAACAATTTCGCAATTAGCAAAACATAGCAAAATTAGAAAAAACATTTACATAGACAATTTCGAAATTAACTCCACATAGACATATACATCGCAAAATCATTCAGAAAACTGAACATATTAAAAAATAATACAAATGAAACAAATTACAAACAAAAAGATCAAACGTACATCCAAAACATAAACATAGACGTAATTTTGCTTAAATGAAAAAATTGAAACCAAGAAAGAACAAAAGAAATAATTAAACAAAGGAAAACAACTCGGTCATTGCAAGCATCACTGGTGGCAGTGGATTGAAACAAAGAACAACGTAGTGGCAAATAAAGGAAAAACAAAAGAACCAACAACGCAGGAGAAGGTGGACCTCTAGATGTGGAGTGTCAATGGTGGTGCGGTGGAATTGCGGTGGCGTTGCGAAGTTGAGCGGTGGAGCTCTGAAAGAGAGAGTAAGAAGCTTGAAAGAGGAAGAAGTGTGAGAATGGAGAAAAGAGAAAGAAAATTAGCTTAACTGTTCTGGTATGTCATTTACCGTCGGATCGAACCGACGGTAAATATACAAGTCGATGGTAATATTGAGGGATAAAACACATCATTTTATAAAATCCTTTACCGTCGGACGTAACCAACAGTAACGAGATTATAAAAACGCTGCGTTTAGAGCAAGATGTTTTTCGTCGGTCAACGAAAAAAGTCCCATGGCATCCACCAAAGTGGCACCAAATCTTGACGTCATAATATTTTCGTTATCGTCGGTCAAAATATCTAAAGGTAATTTACACCAACCAATAAACGCAACGTTTTATGGCCCTGATTCCGTCGGACAAAGGTGAATAACTGACGGTAATACCTTAAACCTTAAACCTTAAAACCTATTGCCGTTGTATGCACATTACCGTCGGTTACAATCGACGGTAAATATGATTATGTGTTATTTTTTAGCAGCTTTTACTATTGTTACTTGATACACATTAACTGATTATTACAGCCCCTTCTTTGATTATTATTTATTCGCAATTATAAATTTCACTCTTAGAAAAATCATTAAATATTTTTTGTCGTACACAATTAATTTACTCCAACATTTTACGTATGAATACAATTAGACATAACATATATAACCAGTATTTGTTGAACAGATTAAAATAATTTAACAAGTGATTAATTATATAACTGCAAGAGTGTAATTAAAAAAATTATTATTAAAAAGTTTAAGAGTTTGAGATTAAAAAAACTAAAGATAATTAAAAAAAAGTACGTACATTAATTAAACCATTAACAAAAATACAAAACTATAAATAATGAAAACTTATCCTAAGAATCTGTTGGCTGGTCATTATCATTGTTGTCGGACTCAGACTCGGAGTCGAAATTGGAGGAAAAGTTAGGAAACTGGAATAGGGCGGGATTCTGTGTGTTGTTCCCTGAACCAGAGCCACTGAAAATGCGCATAAACCCCTTGACAGCATCTTCCAATTTCTTCATCTTGTCATTTTGCTTCTTCTGCCTCTTCTATTTCGCCGCCCACTTGACCTCCCACTTCAACGCCTGCTTCTGGAGCTCATGGTCCAACTTGAACACAGTTACTCGGAGCTGGTCACTCTCTACTGGTCTTCCCCCAGCTAACCTAGAAGCAAAGCATCCTATGCCCCCCCCCCCCGAATCTTATCGGTGAGCTGAGTGCCTATACCGTAAACCCGATTACGGTTCCGGCCGCCGACCATGTGGGTCCATATCTTCTCCTCATCCACGGGAGGGGGCGAACTGCCCTTAGGTGCACTCTGTGCCCGCTGAGTTTGAGCCTCTGCAAATGCTTCTTCAAATGCAGCCTAAGTAAATAAATGATAAAAATTAACTTTATTATAATTACGTTAAAAACCAATAACAAAGAAAATTCAAAATTGAACAAATTAAAATACTTACAGCAGCTTCCTCTAAGCATGCATCGACCCACCTCGACTTGTCGCCCCTCAACGCGTGGGTCTCGCGGAACAATTTCGCATCGGTCAGTGACCTTCCGAGAGTTTTTTTCCTGCACATTAAAGACCAACTACTTAATTAACTAATTAACTAATTTATTAAACCCGGGATAAATTAACTTATGCCTTATTGTTGTGATTATTACCAATCTCTGCCGCGTGTCGGACAAGCTGGCAGAGCCCCCTGTGTGCACATTGCCACCCCAACCCATATTTCGCGCACGATTCGAGCTGGCCGATCGAGCCTTGTAGTCCTTGCTAGCCCAGCAGTGCTTCAACTTCCCTAGCTGGTCGGGAGTCATCTAATCGGGGTTTGGGGTCGCCCCTTCCTTGATATCCCGATACAGCTGTTGTAGGCGCTGTCCAGCTCGGTAGTAGAACGCCTTCTTCATGGCCTTTTCCTTTGTCAGATCGATGGTAAAATTATCCTTAAAAAAGATACAATTAGATAAACAATTTAATTGTTATATATATATATATATAATATACAACATTATCTAATAACATAATAACAATAATTAATTAACATAATATATATGCATAATAACATAATATATATATATATATAATACAAAATTAAAAAAAAAACATACACACTCATATATATATATATATATATATATATATACATACATACATACAAATAGGATGATGGTGGTGGCGGTGGATGTGATGTAGGAGGCGGCAGCGGCAACAGAGGTGGCGCAGTGAAGTCCAGCGGCGACAGAGAGCTGTAGGTGACACGGCGTGGTGACTGAAGATGATTGCGGAGACGGCGGCACGGTGGCAGTCTCGGTGGCCCAACACGGTGGGAGAGAGTGGGAGATAGTTAGAGAGAGTGAAAGTTTGAGAGTTTGAGAGAGTTTGAGACTTAGAGAAATGGAGAGAAATGGGGTCTGTCGCCGTAGGGGAGGCGTTTTAAAAACAGTGGCGCTTCACTTTACTACGGAAGTGACTGACGGTAAATGGATAATTAATTGTTCAAGGTTGAACATTGGGAAAGACGCATCGGTTGATTTTACAAGGCATTTATCGTCGGCTGGATCCGACGATAACGTGTGACCGTTAAGGTTTCCATTTTATTTTTCTTCGGCATTAACCGTCGTTACCACATGCAATTATTGCGTGGTGGCTCGTTTTCTGATGACATTACCGTCGACTGAAATCGACGGTAAATAATTGACGAATTAAATGTGGTAAGGACGTGGCTGTTCACGATTGGTTTTCACATACTGTCGATTGCGACCGACGGTAATTTTTTTCGCGCCTTTTCCCTCGAACGATTACGACCGCCTGTACTGTCAGATATTTTTTTGCCGGTAATTTCATGTCCTCTTCGCCGGTTCATTTTACTAAACCGTTTACTTCGGTTGGATTTGGTTTTTCGATGGTAATACCGTCAGGTTGCGTCTGACTATAATGCTTTGATAGTAATAGTCAATTTTCTAGTAGTGTCTAGAGAAAGAACTATATTAATTAATCTTTAATTGTGAAAAAAGTTAATTAAGATATATTGATTTTAGTTCATATAAGCTCTTTTTGCTTGTGAATATGGAGACAATTTTATTCAAAATATTTAACAAATTATTATTCCCTAAGCTTTTATATGTATATATATATATATACACACACACACGCTTCCATAATCTAAATAAAAAGAAGTTCATAATCAATTACCATATATATTCTAATGAATCACCATCTCAATTTCATGGGAAAAAATAGACATAAAATTAATGGCTTAAGACTTATATTGTAATAAGGGTTACGAGTTACATCTGAGATAGTCCAAATTACTCGTAATACAAGGCACACCACATACATACAGGTGCATTTAGATGTGCCTTGCTGGCCATGAATCTTGCGGATAAAGGATTATATTACTATACATAATATAGAGTATAGTATTATTATAGACAGAAAAGAAGAGTTGCTTAACATGGAGGGCATGTGAATATGCATGCATCCTACCAAT